>CM059451.1:916905-1061905 GCA_030390025.1 Squalus acanthias | reverse complement strand
TATCCCTCGATTGATGAGCATTATTCAGCCAGTTAAGCGTGCAGGCAAGTATTTATCTCGCAGCCTCATGACTGCTGTGACTCATAAGTGCCACTTGTAGGCTTGTTTGAAGTCGCGTGTCTTTCAGGAGATGTTAAACCACGGCCCTGCCCGTCTGAGCGGACGTAAACAGATTCCCTTAGAAGAGCAATGATTTTCCCCAGTGTCCCGGCCAACATTCATTCCTCCCTCAGCCAACTTCATCTCGTGTCGTGTTTGTCGGATCTTGCTGTGCGCGCATTGGCTGCACTTTCAAAAGTCCGTCAACGGGCAGGACAGCGCTTTGGGACGTCCCGAGGATGTGAAAGGCGCCATCTAAATGCAAGTTCGTTCTGCTCCTCTGCAGATCAAGGTAGGGGTCATGATGCGGAGATACCGGTGTTGGACTGGGGTGGACAAAAATGAGAAGTCGCACAACACCAGGTTATAGTCCAACCGTTTTATTTGAAATCACCAAGCTTTCGGAGCTGTTGCTCCGACTTCACCCGACGAAGGAGCAACAGCTCCGAAAGCTTGTGATTTCAAATAAAACTGTTGGACTATAACCTGGTGTTGTGCGACTTCTCATTTTTGATCAAGGCAGGGGCAGCCTCGGCAACCTGCCCCCTCCCGGGGAGGACTATTATCAGACCGTTCGTCTGATGCTCGCCCCTGATGATGCAGCGGAGATCAGGAGCTCATGAACACACCCAAGACCGGTCAACGCAGTATAAGCCGGTGAAAACTGTTTTGCAAACTGTAACTTTGGAATTAAACAAAAAGATCTTGAACTTCAAAGATTCATTGCACACACATATTGATGATCATTTGAACTCACTGGCAGGCAAACCAGTCAATAAATTTACCAGGCAATGAAACTGATCAATTGGTACAACGCACACAATTACATTTGCTAACCATCTTTCGAAGCTGAAATTCTCCATACTGGTAGAATAGTCTTAATTTCAGACACTCTACCTGACTTATCATCTGACCTGTTGTGTTTCAACAGCCACTTCTCCACAGCTTTCCCCGAGCCTCCAACGTTGCTTCCGAATCTTTGTTGTGGAACTTTCTCCCCTTAGGAAGAGCTGGAATGTAAATTCGAGTGCTGTGGGCTGTTCCAGTACTGCATATGCGACTTCCTGATTAAAACCTTGCCGGACAGAGAAAAGTACAGAAGGAAGTCGCACATGCCGTACTGGAACAGCCCACAGCACTCGAATTTACAATCCGCCTAACCGACACCAATAAAGCTGAAAGAGGCGAGTATTGTTGTGCCAGTTAATCAACAATAATGATGAGAGAAGGTAACTGCCATCCTCAGAATTTCGTCTCTGCTGTTTTATAAAGAGCACAACTCCAAATATGAACATGAATATCATTTCAATTGACTGTTCCGAATGTCTCAATACTAAACACAGCCGGAATCTGTAAAGAAAGCAACCACATTAAAAAAGGCTTCCATTTCTATAGCCTCCTTTATCACATCTCCCAGAAGCAAATTAAAGTACATAATATACAATTAATTACTCTGAAGTGCAGTCACTGGTAAATGCAGCAGCCATTTTAAACAAAGCAAGATCCACAAGCAGCCATGAGCTGGATGAGCAGGTCATTTTTGGGGGGTGTTGAGGGAGGAATGTTGGAGAACTCCCTGCTCTTCTCTTCGAATAGTGCCATCCTTAACATCTAGCTGAACCATTGGAACAGCCAGACAGGACCTTAACTTTAACACCTTGATACGATGTACATGGTGTAGCCTCCGGCATTTTCAATCTTTCCCATTCACGGTTCCTGGGATTCTCCCTTCAGGTTAATGGGAGAATGTGGACCCATTGAAGGCAGAATCATGCAAGACTATAATGGATAATAAGGAAATGGCAGACTTGTTAAAGGAGTACTTTTGTATCTGTTTTCACAATAGAGGAAGAGGACAAAATACCAGCGGTAAAAGGAAACCGAAAAATAGATCAAGGGGATTTCCCTGTGAGGACTATCATTAGACCTTCTGTCCGTGCTCGCCCCTACTGATCTTGGTCTGTTTAAAATGGCTGCTGCATTTACCTCCATAACCTCACTTCAAAGGGAGGGAGGGAGAAACTATAGACCCTCAGTTCGACATCAGTTGTGGGGAGTGACTGGAATCTATCATCAGAGATATGATGACTAGAATCTTGGATAAGTATGAACTGATCAAATAAAGTCAGCATGGATTTGTGAAGGGTAGTTCATATCTATTTGATATTTTTTGAGGAGGCTACCAACATAGTGGATCGGGAAGTGTCAATGCATGTTATCTATATAGACTTCCAGAAGACATTTGATAAGGTTCCACACAAGAGATTGGCCCAGAAATTTGACTCCGAGGCTTGCCGCGGGGGTAAGGATCGCGCGCGATATCACACTCCGCGCCGGCCGTTGTGTTTTGGGCCCACAGGAACTTCGGGTCCTGGGCCTCTCCCTAGTGCCGGCGCGCAGTGTGTGCGTGTCCCAGGGGCGCAATTAGTGCAATGCGACCTCTGGGATCACTTGGGCCATGGAGCGCCAATGGCAGCAGACTATCTTTCATTCATAGATTTGACAGGAGACATGTCAAATCTGTGAATTGAAAGAGACCCCAAAAGAACAGCTAAAACTCAAATAAATAAAAAAAAACCATTACATTAATAAAATAATTATAGTTAAATAAATTAACCACTTTAAACAAAAATTAAAATTTTTGAAAAAATTAAAAAAAATTAAAATTATAAAAAATAAACTTACCTTTCTTTAAAGTCTCTAAAAAAGATAAACCTGTTGAAAAAAATTAAAAATTATACTTAATTAACTACTTACCTTGTTCAAAAGGGGTCTTACGCCTCCTTTTTACATGTGTATAATCTTCCATACTTACCCTCGCGTTGAAACCTGAAAAAAAACCTAAGTGTGCTGCGTGCGCGCAGCCTGTAGTGCGCACGGGGTTCACCTAGGAACCGCCCCCTTCGCCATACCGGAAGTGCCGGTTTCCCGCGCATGCGCAGTGCATGCAGTAAACCGGCACTTCGGGATCTAATACGGGTGAGTACACAGTGCGTACTCTCCCGTATTAGGCCGAATTTTTGGGCCATTATTAGCAAAAATAAAAGCGCATGGAATTGGAGGAAACCTTGTGACATGGATCGGAGATTGGTTGGAAGGTAGGAGACAGAGAGTAGGGAATAATGGGTTCCTTCTCTGATTGATGGGCGATAACCTCTTTGCGCCCGGTTAGCGCTCCACGGAGGCGCTAACGGCAGGCACAAAGGAGCCGAATTTCGCCCCCGATAGATTTTTGTTAGGTAAACTTGTCACTGGATATGGAGCAAAGGCAGGTAAATGGAGTTAAGTTACAGATATGCCATGATCTAATTAAATGGCGGTAGAGGCTCGAGAGGCTGAATGGCCTAATCCTGTTCCTGTGTTCCTACGATCCTATTGACAGAGAGCATTGGTGCCAAAGACAAGAGCTGAACCTCATGGCCCAGCATATCCCTCACTATACCATTACCATCAAGCCAGGGGACCAACCCTGGTTCAATGAGGAGTGCAGAAGAGCATGCCAGGAGCAGCACCAGGCGTACCTGAAAATGAGGTGCCAACCTGGGGAAGCTGCAACACAGGATTTCATGCATGCTGAACAGCGGAAGCAGCATGCTATAGACAGAGTTAAGCGATCCCACAATCAACGGATCAGATCAAAGCTCTGCAGTCCTGCCACATCCAGTCGTGAATGGTGGTGGACCATTAAACAACTAATGGGAGGAGGAGGCTCCATGAACATTCCCATCCTCAATGATGGCGGAGCCCAGCACGCGAGTGCAAAAGACAAGGCTGAAGCGTTTGCAACCATCTTCAGCCAGAAGTGCCGAGTGGATGATCTATCTCCGCCTACTCCTGAGGTCCCCACCATCACAGAAGCCAGTCTTCAGCCAATTCGATTCACTCCACATATATCAAGAAACGGCTGAGCGCACTGGATACAGCAAAGGCTGTGGACCCCGACAACATCCCGGCTATCGTGCTGAAGACTTGCACTCCAGAACTAGCCGCGCCTCTAGCCAAGCTGTTCCGGTACAGCTGCAACACTGGCATCTATCCGACAATGTGGAAAATTGCCCGGGTATGTCCTGTCCACAAAAAGCAGGACAAATCCAATCCGGCCAATTACCACCCCATCAGTCTACTCTCAATCATCAGCCAAGTGATGGAAGGTGGCATCAACAGTGCTATCAAGCGGCACTTACTCGCCAATAACCTGCTCACTGATGCTCAGTTTGGGTTCCGTCAGCACCACTCAGCTCCCGACCTCATTACAGCCTTGGTCCAAACATGGACAAAAGAACTGAATTCCAGGTGAGGTGAGAGTGACTGCCCTTGACATCACGGCAGCATTTGACCAAGTGTGGCATCAAGGAGCCCAAGTAAAACTGAAGTCAATGGGAATCTGGGGGAAAACTCTCCACTGGCTGGAGTCATACCTAGCACAAAGGAAGATGGTTGTGGTGCTTGAAGGTCAATCATCACAGCCCCAGGACATCGCTGCAGGAGTTCCTCAGGGCAGTGTCCTAGGCCCAACCATCTTCAGCTGCTTCATCAATGACCTTCCCTCCATCATAAGGTCAGAAGTGGGGATGTTCGCTGATGATTGTTCCATTCGCAACATGAGTGTTCAGTTCCATTTGCAACTCCTCAGATAATGAAGCAGTCTATGCCCGCATGCAGCAAGACCTGGACGACATTCAGGCTTGGGCTGATGAGTGGCAAGTAACATTCACGCCACACAAGTGCCAGGCAATAACTATCTCGAACAACAGAGCGTCTAACCACCGCCCCTTGACATTCAATGACATTACCAATTATTCAACGCTGAATCCCCCAACAGCAACATCCTGGGGGTCACCATTGACCAGAAACTTAACTGGACCAGCCACATAAATACTGTGGCAACAAGAGCAGGTCAGAGGCTGGGTATTCTGCGGCGAGTGTCTCACCTCCTGACTCCCCAAAGCCTTTCCACCATCTACAAGGCACAAGTCAGGAGTGTGATGGAATACTCTCCCCTTGCCTGGATGAGTGCAGCTTCAACAACACTCAAGAAGCTCGACACCATCCAGGACAAAGCAGCCCGCTTGATTGGCACCCCATCCAGCACCTTAAACATTCACTCCCTCCACCACTGGCGTATCACGGCTGCAGTGTGTACCATCTACAAGATGCACTGCAGCAACTCGCCAAGGTTTCTTCGGCAGCACCTCCCAAACCCGCGACCTCTTCCACCTAGAAGGACAAGGGCAGCAGGCGCATGGGAACACCACCACCTCCAAGTTCCCCTCCAAGTCACACACCATGGAAATAGTGTTAGGGGGGGATTAAATATGTGGGGTTACGGGGATAGGATGGGATATGTTAGGGGGAATTAAATACGTGGGGTTACGGGGATAGGGTGGGATATGTGTCGGTGCAGGCTCGATGGGGATTCTGTGTGAGAAAGCAGGGACAGGGTACTGGATTTGGATGATCAGCCATGATCGTATTGAATGGTGGAGCAGGCTCGACGGGCCGAATGGCCTACTCCTGCTCCTAGTTTCTATGTTTCTATATCGGCGTTCCTTCATAGTCGCTGGGTCAAAATCCTGGAACTGCTGGGAAAGGGCGGGGGAGTGGGACTAGCTAAAGTGCTCTTGAAGAGAGCCGGCACGGGCTCGACGGGCCAAATGGCCTCATTCTGTGCTGTAACCATTCTATGATTCCAAATCCCTCCCTAACAGCACTGTGGGAGTACCGTCACCACACGGACTGCAGCGGTTCAAGGCGGCGGCTCACCACCACCTTCTCAAATGCCATCTCCTACCGCCTGCACCACCAGCTTCACACATTGCTCAATGCACGACTCCAACCCCAGTCACTCACCTACCAACAATCTGTACCAATCCTGAGGTATTCCTCACATTCCTAGCTTCACCTCACCCCCTTGAAGGAGATGGTGCTGGCCATTCTTGGCAGGGACATAGCTAAGCATTTGGCCAGCGGTGGGGCTGAAAGGAGACAAGATGCTGGTATCCTCATACGTTATCCTCCTTCTGGTATGCACCTCTTGCTTTCCCGCCCTCCCCTCACCACAACTCCACCCTTGTGCCTTCCTCAAATCACACAGCCAAGAAATGCAGCCTGCTCAGCCAGTTGTTGACCAAGAAGAGGGAGAGGAGAGTGAAGAAGAAGAAGAAACACCGTCACTCGATTTCACACTCCCAGTCACCAGCTCCCCGAGGTCGACCTGCAAGGCCATCTGCAGTGTCACCCACTGAAAGTCAGCAGCCTTCCACCAGCCATGCTGCAGACACTGGGGTAGCACTGCGTGACATCACTAGGATAGGCAAAGGCACACACAAGACAATCAAAAGGGAATGCATAAGGGTGATGAGTTGATTTCTTGACGTCATATTGGATGGATAGATGTATAAAATTGGATTGGAAAGTTTGCTTTGTGCTGGCTTTTATTTCAGCATTGTGGTCAAGAGGATGCTGTGATGGTCAGTAACAGAGGGAAGGTAAGGTGCGGGACAAATGTTGAAAGGGGAATTGGGGTTGTGGTCACTGGTACCGCAGGCGGATGATTCCATCACGGATATCCCAGCCAGAAAGGGGCTGTCTGGGTTGCATCCTTCCTTCTGTTTCTTCCTCTTCTGCATCTTCCTCTTCTGCATCGTCTTCCTCTTCTGCATCCTCCTCTTCTGCATCGTCTTCCTCTTCTGCCTCCTCTTCCTCTTCTGCATCCTCCTCTTCTGCTTCCTCCTCTTCTGCATCTTCTTCCTCTTCTGCATCCTCCTCTTCTGCTTCCTCCTCTTCTGCATCTTCTTCCTCTTCTGCATCCTCCTCTTCTGCGTCTTCCTCTTCTTCTGCGTCTTCCTCTTCTTCTGCGTCTTCCTCTTCTTCTGCGTCTTCCTCTTCTTCTGCGTCTTCCTCTTCTTCTGCGTCTTCCTCTTCGGCTTCCTCCTCTTCTGCTTCCTCCTCTTCTGCATCCTCTTCTTCTGCTTCCTCCTCTTCTGCTTCCTCCTCTTCTGCTTCCTCCTCTTCTGCTTCCTCCTCTTCTGCATCCTCCTCTTCTGCATCCTCCTTCTGCTTCTTCCTCTTCTGCGTCTTCCTCTTCTGCTTCCTCCTCTTCTGCGTCTTCCTCTTCTTCTGCATTTCCTCTTCTGCTTCCTCCTCTTCTGCGTCTTCCTCTTCTGCGTCCTTCTTTTCTGCTTCCTCCTCTTCCCTCTGTGAGCAGATGCTGTAAATCTGAAATAAAAGCATAAAATGCTGGAAATACTCAGCAGGTCAGACAGCATCTCGACCTGAGACGTGAACTCTGTTTCTCTCTCCACGGATGCTGCCAGACCTGCTGAGTATTTCCAGCATTTTCTGTCTTCTCAGAGGCCTTCCTTTACCATCTGAGGCCTTGCAAGTGTCCAGCAGCACTCCCTGCACACTTACAATACTTTTAACATCGATTGCACCAAGCCACTACTTCAATAAAATATAAAAAATCCAGTCCAAAAGCTTAAATGCAAACTTACCTGAAAGATGTGTGGGTCCCTTTAAGAAGTGCTGACAGCATCTCTGTCAGTCTGCTGCATGCTTGCTTTTCAGAGCAAGCTTAGGACCCAGTGCTGAACTCAGCACTAAGGTCGAAGTTCGCACACCTGGTGTCAAGTCGGTATTGCATGCCGACTGATGTCACGCTCTCTTTATTTACATCTCCAGGGTCAGCGTTGCTATTGGCAGTGCCAAAATGGCGCCCACCAAGTCCCGCGCCAGAGAAGGGCGCTAGGGCGGCGACCGCCATTTTTCACCAGGATAGCGGTGCAAACGGGTGGCGGTAAGTAGCCCAATTTCTAGGCCAAGATGTCAGCTGGAAAGACCACATCCCCAGTGAGATACGAGATACAGACTTAGTCAGAATAACAACACTAAGAAGGCGCAGACAGCTGAAACCTGTGGGTCATTCCTTCAGAGCAAAAGCGGAACCAGTTTCTGAACTATTATTCTGGGAACCAAAACATGGAAACAAACGAAGAGGTCGGTCTTTGTTTAAAAGAAAAGATAAACGAAAGACTTGCATTTCTATAGCACCTTTCACGATCTCAGGATGTCCCAAAGCGCTTTACAGCCAATGAAGTACTTTTGAAGTGTAGTCACTGTTGTACTGTAAGAAACGTGGCAGCCAATTTGCGCACAGCAAGGTCCCACAAACAGCAATGTGATAATGACCAAATAACCTGTTTTTGTTATGTTGGTTGAGGGATAAATATTGGCCCCAGGACACCGGGGAGAACTCCCCTGCTCTTCTTCAAATAGTGCCATGGGATCTTTTACGTCCACCTGAGAGAGCAGACGGGGCCTCATTTAATGCCTTATCTGAAAGACGGCGCCTCCGACAGTGCAGCACTCCCTCAGTACTGCCCTGGAGTGTCAGCCTGGATTTATTGTTCTCTGGTCTCTGAAATGGGGCTTGAACCCACAACCGTCTGACTCAAAAGTGAGAGTGCAACCAACTGATCCATGGCTGACATGGGACTGATGATCCAATTGAATGGTAAAACAGGCTCGAGGGGCTGAATGGCCTACTCCTGTGGCTGATCCACACTGCAGCTATTGCAATTGTGTTATCGGCCATAACAACAGAAAATGCTGGAAAAACACAGCAGGTCAGGCAGCATCTGTGGAGAGAGAAACAGAGTTAAGCAATGCCTCAACTTTAAAATTCTCATCCTTGTTTTTAAATCCCTCCATGGCCTCGCCCCTTCCTATCTCTGTAGCCGTGCCTTCAGCTGCCTGGGCCCTAAGCTCTGGAACTCCCTCCCTAAACCTCTCCGCCTCTCTACCTCTCTCTCCTCCTTTAAGACGTTCCTTAAAACCTACCCTGTCATCTGCTCCAATATCTCCTTATGTGGCACGGTGTCAAATTTTTATTTGATAACGCTCCTGTGAAGCACCTTGGGAGAGGCGGTTTGTTAATTTCAATATGTTAATCGCTCAATTACAGCGATATTAACATGGGTTTTGGGATTTAATTGTGGGTCCACGGCTTTCCCAGGCTTCCTGGAACTCGCCTGTGAAAGCAAGGCAAGAACACAACGGCAATTGAAGGGGCTGAAGTCATGACAGGCAAATATTCCTATAAGTACTGAAATCTTTCTTGCTTTCTTGCCTGATTGTGTGAAAGGCTTTTGCTCACAGTACTTGTTCTGAGAGGTTACTTCCATAAATTTACAGGTTACTTTCACTACTTTGGAGGAAACTTTCATTACTTTGGAGGTTTGTACGTCTGATCTCCACTCTGCATCTGTGATCTATCAGATCAGCATGGGTACCGCTTATGCTGTTTTAACTTGGACCTCAGATCGGGACCAAGATGACCATCAGCACCAACAGCACCAGCAGCAGGAGCACCACCAGCAGCACTAGCAGGACCAGCAGCAGCCTGCTCCTCACAGGCCTACCGCTCCACAGGAGAGAGGGGATGAGCAGAGAGGTGCAGCTCGCAGGAGGCGATACCTGCAACACAGGGTCTACAGGCAGAGGATCAGCTTCCTGGACATGTCGGAACACCAGTGTCTCAGGAGGCTCAGGGTCTCGCATCAGGTGGTGGCACACATCTGCAGCCTGCTGGAACAAAACCTGCTGCCAACTGCATCTGGTGGCCACGCTTTACCAGCGGCTATCAAAGTTATCACCGCCCTCAACTTCTTTGCCTCTGGCTCCTTCCAGGGCTCTGCCGGAGACATTTGCAGGATCTCTCAGTTGACCGCTCATAAATGCATAACACAGGTGACTGATGCCATGTTTGCCAGGACAATTATGTCAACTTTGCCACCAATGGTGCCAGTCAGAATGAGTGGATGCTCGGGTTTGTGGCTCTGGCTGTTGCAGGGCATCATCAACTGCACACACGTGGCAATCCAGGCACCTCCAGATCACCCAGGAGTGTTCATCAACTGCAAGGGCTTCCACTCCATCAATGTGTAGCTACAAAAAGATGTTTATGCAGGTGTGCGCATGATTCCCAGGCAGCTGCCATGATGATTTCGTCTTGCGCCAGTCCATCCTCCCTGATCTCTTCGCACCTCGCAGCAGACTTAAAAGGTGGCTGATGACATGCGTGAGGAACCCAACCAATGAGGCCCAGGAGCGATACAATGAAAGCCATATGACAACCAGATGTGTCATTGAGCAAGCAATCAGCATGCTGAAGATGCGCTTCAGGTGCCTCGACAGATCTGGAAGTGCCCTTCAATACGCACCAGCCAGGGTCTCCAGAATGGTCATGGTGTGCTGCGCTCTGCACAACATTGCACAGCAGCGAGGTTTGGACCTTCAGGAGGAACAAGGTGCAGAGCACAGAGACTCTCCAGACAATTCTGAGGCGGAGGAGGAGAAGGAATGTGATGCGGCCACATTGCTGCCCGGGATGCCTTCATTATTGTGAGGTTCCACCAGTCCACCCATCTGGCAGCCACATGCAAAATCCACTCCCACCAGCAGCCCTCCCGCCGCCCCGCACCCCCCGCCACCCTTCCTCCAACACAAAGCAGGCCTGCAAACAACCAAGCATCCCTTTCACAGTCCCCCATTGATCGGCGTCAGTTCTTGTCTTACCATTCATCACAAGTGAAAAGGTCACTTGCCAGGCAGCAGCCAAAAA
Organism: Squalus acanthias; assembly: GCA_030390025.1. Classification (NCBI taxonomy): domain Eukaryota; kingdom Metazoa; phylum Chordata; class Chondrichthyes; order Squaliformes; family Squalidae; genus Squalus; species Squalus acanthias. The sequence goes on along the minus strand of CM059451.1, from coordinate 1,051,182 downwards.
TGGGTAACATGGAAAAATGGTGAAAACAAATAATACTTATGGGGCTCAAAAATTAAACAGAGACTTAACAATCTAACATTGTGTAACATAACCATGTGCATACCCTTGTGCAACTACAAATCTTTACTCTTCCTCTTCCTAGCACTTCTACGTGGTGCAACCCCTGTGGCTTCAACTTAGGTAGAGACATGCTGCTCAGATCCCTGCCCTGATTGCTGAAATGCTCTTGGCTGACGTCCTCTGGATTTTGGAGCCCCTGGGGGCCCCGCCAAAGACTGCTCCACCTGCACCTGTGCAGGGGCAGACTCGGCCATTGAGCCAGAAGGCAGCATGTGGGGTACTGACTGAGGCGGGGGGGTGGGTGGTAATGGGTGAGAAGTGGAAGAGCTTTGAGCCGAGCCCCCACTTCCATGTCACCTTTCATCCCTCTCATGGCCCACCCACACTTCCCTGCTAGCAATGAGCTGAAGAGCACTTTCCTGCAGATCAGTGGGGCGATGAACGGCCAAGGCTAGGGTATCATTTATCCTATTTAAGGTGTCACTCATAGTGTGCAAGCCATTGGGGAGGGCCTGAATGCACTCGTTTATTTGTCATGTTTGATGCTCCATGCAGGTGACCACTCTTTCCATGGACGAAGACATCATCACAAATACCTGCGACATCATGCCACGCATGCTTGAGCTGGACTCCTTCAATCTCTCTGCAAACATGCACAGTGTGGGTGGAAAGCCTGCCAGTACATCGCATATTCTTTGCTGCTGCTCTAGAATTATCCTCTTCGTCGACGGCCCCCGAGGTTCAGCATCTGCGTCCAACTGAGCAGAGCTTGGAGCGTCCTGCGGCCTCTGACGCGGACTCTCCACTGCTGACCCTGTCTCCACCATCTGCTCTTGCTCACTTGTGATGTGTGAGTCACCAGATGAAAACCCAAATATCTTCCTTACTGATCCCACCGAAGTGTGAGTATCTGAGCTGGTGCATGGTCTGCAGGAGTCCTGTGATGGTGCACCTTCAGAGTGAGTGACCTCCTCTGAGGAGTCATCCTCATCCTCCTGCACCACCACCATATGAGGAGAAACAATCTCCACTCTCTGCACATGAGATCGATGTTCGCGAAACTTTGTTCTTTTGACAACTGGGCCCCTGAGATCTGGGCCCCAAGGCTCCTCAGATAAGGGTGGTCATTTCTCCCCCTCCGTGAAGGAATGACACGCTTCCTCTCTTCCACTCCCGGGTCCACAGCGCAGACCTGAGCGGGAGTGGAGGCGGCAGTTTAAAGGGAGCACCGGAGAAGGCCCAAGACACCGCGTGGACCTGAGCGAGTGTGGATTAAAGGGAGCACCGGAGAAGGCCCAGGACACAGTGCGGGCCTGAGCGGGAGCAGAGGCGGCCGCTTAAAGGGAGCTGAGCGGCGACTTAAAAAAAACCAAAAAAACCAAGGAGTGACGTCACAGGACAGCAGGAGGCAGAGTATAAACCAAGCGGGAGGCCCAGTGAGAGCGCAGACTGGAACAGCGGTGGCAGCGAGCAGGTGGAGCACCCCCAGCGAAAACAACAACAACTGCAAAACAGCTAAAGGGACGTCACAACCAGGGAAGGAGCTGATTGGTGAGTAGCTGGTAAGTGTTTCTAGTTAATAGTCTGGTAAGTAAAGGCATGGCAGGGCAGCTCAGTCCCATGGAATGCACATCCTGTGCCATGTGGGGACTCCAGGATGCTTCCCGTGTTCTAGACAACCACGTGTGCAGGAAGTGTCGTCAGCTGGAGGAGCTCACGCTCCGGGTTTTGGAGCTTGAGCAGCGGCTGGCGTCACTGCGGTGTATCCGTGAGGCTGAGAGCTTCGTGGACAGCACGTTTCAGGAGGTGGTCACCCCGCAGCGCAAGAGTGTGCAGGCAGAGAGGGAATGGGTGACCACCAGACAGAAGAGGAGGACCAGGCAGGTAGTGCAGGAGTCCCCTGAGTGCATCTCGCTCTCCAACCAGTATTCGGTTCTGAGTACTGGTGAGGGGTGATGGTTCCTCTGGGGATATAGCCAGAGCCAAGTCTGCAGCACCACGGGTGGCTCAGCTGTACAGGGGGGAGGAAGAAGAGTGAGAAAGCAATAGTGGTAATGGATTCTATAGTTAGGGGAGCAGACAGGCATTTCTGCGGCCGCAGACGTGACTCCAGGATGGTATGTTGCCTCCCTGGTGCCAGGGTCAAGGATGTCACTGAGCAGCAGAACATTCTGAGGGGGGAGGGTGAACAGCCAGAGGTCATGTTCCATATCGGTACCAACGGCATAGGTAGAAAGAGGGATGAGGTCCTGCAGGCAGATTTCAGGGAGCTGGGAAAGAGATTAAAAAGCAGGACCTCAAAGGTAGTAATCTCCGGATTACTCCCGGTGCCACGCGCTAGTGAGTATAGAAATAGGAGGATAGCACAGATGAATGCGTGGCTGGAGAGAGGGTGCAGGAGGGAGGGCTTCAGATTCCTGGGGCATTGGGGCCGGTTCTGGGGGAGATGGGATCTGTACAGGCCGGACGGGTTGCACCTCAACAGGGCCAGAACCAATATCCTTGCGGGGAGGTTTGCTAGTGCTGTTGGGGAGGGTTTAAACTAATTTGGCAGGGGGATGGACACCAAGATGCAACATTAGAAAACGAAAATAAAGTGCTCAAAGGATTGGGAGAGGCAGAGAGCACTAAAATAAGAAATAGTAAGGTATCAAGTGGGGTCAAACTAAGAGAGAGTACAGGATGGTCTAAGATGGGTTTACAGTGTATGTATGTGAACACATGAAGCATGGTAAACAAGGTAAGTGAGCTGCAGGCACAAATAGCCACATGGGAATATGATGTGGCAATAACAGAGGCCTGGCTCAAAAAAGGGCAGGATTGGGTATTAAATATTCCTGGTTATAAAGTGTTCAGGAAAGATAGGGAAGGAAAGATGGGAGGTGGTGTGGCAGTATTGGTTAAGGAGAATGTTACAGTGCTGGAGAGGGAGGATGTCCTGGAGGGGTCAAGGACAGAATCTATACAGCTCGAGTTAAGAAATAATAGAAGTGCCATTACACTACTAGGTATATTCTATAGACCACCAAATAGTGGGAAAGATATGGAGGAAAAAATAGCAGAGAAATTACAGAGAGATGCAAGAACTATAGAGTAGTAATAATGGGGGACTTCTACTATCCTAATATAGACTGGGATCATAATAGCGTTAAGAGCAGAGAAAGGGAAGAATTTCTGAAGTGTGTTCAGGAGAACTTTCTTGATCAGCATGTTTCCGGCCTGACGAAGGAGGAGGCATTGCTGGATCTGGTTCTGGGGAATGAGGTGGGTCAAGTGGAGCAAGTGTCAGTAGATGAGCATTTAGGGAACAGTGATCATAGTATCATAAGGTTTAGATTAGCTATGGAAAAGGACAGGGAGCAATCTAGAGTAAAAATGTTTAACTGGGGGAAAGCCAATTTCAATGGGATGAGAACGGATCTGGCCTGGGTAAACTAGAATCAAAAATTGGCAGGCAAAACTGTAATGGAACAATGGGCTGCTTTTAAAGAGGAAATAGTTCAGGTACAGTTGAGGTACATTCCCACTAGGGGGAAAGGCAGGGCAACTAAAGTCAGGGCTCCCTGGATGACGAAAGAGATAGAGAATATGATGAAGCAGAAAAAGAGCGCGTATGACAGATGTCAGGTTGCAAATACATCTGAGAATCAGGCGATATATAGAAAGGTCAGAGGAGAAGTGGAAAAGAAAATAAGACGGGCAAAGAGAGGGTATGAGAATAGACTGGCAGCCAATATAAAAGGTAATCCAAAAGTCTTCTATAGGCATATAAATAGTAAAAGGGTAGTAAGAGGAGGGGTGGGGCAGATTAGGGGCCAAAAAGGAGACCTATGCATGGAGGCAGAGGGTATGGCTGAGGTACTAAATGAGTACTTTGCATCTGTCTTCACCAAGGAAGAGGATGCTGCCATAAACATAGTAAAGGAGGAGGTAGTGGAGATACTTGATAGTATAAAAATTGATAAAGAAGAGGTATTAGAAAGGCTGGCTGTACTTAAAGTAGATAAATCACCAGGATCGGATGGGATGCATCCTAGGATGCTGAGGGAATTGAGGGAGGAAATCGCGGAGGTACTGGCCATAATATTCCAATCCTCCTTAGATACGGGGGTGGTGCCAGAGGACTGGAGAATTGCAAATGTTATACCATTGTTCAAAAAAGGGTGTAAGGATAAACCCAGCAACTACAGGCCAGTCAGTTTAACCTCGGTAGTGGGAAAGCTTTTAGAAACAGTAATCAGGGACAAAATCAACAGTCACTTGGACAAGTGTGGATTAATTAAGGAAAGCCAGCACGAACTTGTTAAAGGCAAATCGTGTTTAACTAACTTGATTGAGTTCTTTGATGAGGTAACAGAGAGGGTTGATGAGGGTAATGCAGTTGACGTAGTGTACATGGATTTCCAAAAGACATTCGACAAAGTGCCACATAATAGACTTTCCAACAAAGTTGGAGCCCATGTAATAAATGGGACAGTAGCAGCATGGATACAGAATTGCCTAAGTGATAGGAAACAGAGAGGAGTGGTGAATGGTTGTTTTTCGGACTGGAGGAAGGTATACAGTGGTGTTCCCCAGGGGTCGGTTCTAGGACCACTGCTTTTCTTGATATATATTAATGACTTGGACGTCGGTGTACAGGGCACAATTTCAAAATTTGCAGATGACACAAAACTTGGAAGTATAGTGAACAGTGAGGAGGAGAGTGATAGACTTCAGGAAGACATAGACAGGCTGGTGAAATGGGCGGACACGTGGCAGATGAAATTTGACGTGATACATTTTGGTAGAAAGAATGAGGAGAGGACATATAAACTAAATGGTACAATCCTGAAGGGGGTGCATGAACAGAGAGACCTGGGGGTATGTATGCACAAATTGTTGAAGGTGGCAGGGCAGGTTGAGAAAGCAGTTAAAAAGGCTTATGGGATCCTGGGCTTCATACATAGAGTTATAGAGTACGAAAGTGTGGAAATTATGATGAATCTGTATAAAACACTGGTTTGACCCCAACTGGAGTACTGTGTCCAATTCTGGACACCACACTTTAGGAAGGATGTGAAGGCCTTAGAGAGGGTGCAGAAAAGATTTACGACAATGATTCCAGGAATGAGGGACTTCAGTTACAGTTTGCCAACCTGAAAATGACCCATTTATCCTGACTCTCTGTTTTCTGTTAGTTAGCCAATCCTCTATCCATGCTAATATATTACCCCCAACACCATGAGCTCTTATCTTGTGCAGTAACCTTTTCTGTGGCACCTTATCGAAAGCCTTTTGGAAATCCAAATACACTACATCTACTGCTTCCCCTTTATCCACCCTGCTGATTACATCCTCAAAGAACTCTAATAAATTTGTCAAACACGATTTCCCTTTCATAAAATCATGTTGACTCTGCTTGATTGTATTATGTTTTTCTAAATGTCCTGCTACTACTTCCTTAATAATGGATTCCAGCATTTTCCCAATGACAGTTACATTTGCGGTTTTCCAATCGGCTGGGAACTCTCCAGAATCCAGGGAATTTTGGTAGATTACAACCAATGCATCCACTATCTCTGCAGCCACTTCTTTTAAGACCCTAGGATGCAGGGCATCAGGTCCAGGGGACTTGTCAGCCTTTAGTCCAATTAGTTTGCCTAGTATTTTTTTTCTAGTGATAGTGATTGTTTTAAGTTCCTCCCTTCCTTTTGCCCCTTGATTATCCATTATTATTGGGATGCTTTTAGTGTCTTCTACTGTGACGACAGATGCAAAATATTTGTTCAAAGTCTCTGCCATTTCCTTGTTTCCCATCATTAATTCTCCAGTCTCATCCTCTAGGGGACCAATGTTTACTTTAGCTACTCTCTTCCTTTTTATTTACTTGTAGAAGCTCTTACTGTCTGTTTTTATATTTCTTGCTAGTTTACTCTCAATCAATTGTCTCCCTCTTTATTATTTTTTTATTCATCCTTTGCAAGTTTCTAAAAATTTCCCAATCTTCTGGCCTACCACTAATCTTCGCAACATTGTGTGCCTTTTCTTTCAATTTGATACCATCCTTAACTTCCTTAGTTAGCCACAGATGGTTCATCCTTCTCGTGGAGTCTTTCTTTCTCACTGGAATATATCTTTGTTAAGGTAGATTGGGAAACTACATTAAAAGGTATGACAGTGGATGAGCAATGGTTAGCATTTAAAGAATTAATACATAATTTACAACAAATATACATTCCTTTAAGGCACAAAAACCCCACAGGAAAAGTGGTCCAACCGTGGCTAACAAGAGAAGTTAAAGATAGTATTAGATCAAAGGAAGAGGCTTCTAATGCTACCAAAAAGAGTAGTAAGCCTGAGGATTGGGAGGATTTTAGAATTCAGCAAAGGAGGACCAAGAAACTGATAAAGAAAGGGAAAAAAGAATATGAGAGTAAACTAGCAAGAGACATAAATACAGATTGTAAAAGCATCGATAGGTATGTAAAAAGGAAAAGATTAGCGAAAGTAAATGTGGGTCCCTTACAGGTTGAGACAGGAGAAATTATAATGGGAAATAAGGAAATGGCAGAGAAATTAAACAAATACTTTGTGTCTGTCTTCACGGAAGACCCAAAAATACTTCCCAGAAATAGTGGAGGACCAAGGGTCCAGTGAGAATGAGGAACTGAAAGATATTAGTTTTAGTAAAAAAGTAGTACTGGAGAAATTAATGGGACTGAAAGTCAATAAATCCCCTGGACCTGATGGCCTACATCCTAGGGTTTTGAAAGAGTTGGCTATAGAGATAATGGATGCATTGGTTGTCATTTTCCAAAATTCCATAGATTCTAGAACGGTTCCTGCAGATTGGAGGGTGGCAAATGTAACCCCACTATTTAAGAAAGGAGGGAGAGAGAAAACGGGGAACTACAGACCAGTTAGCCTGACATCAGTAGTAGGGAAAATGCTAGAATCTATTATTAAGGACGTGGTAACAGGGCACTTAGAAAATAATAATAGGATTGGGAAGAGTCAACACGGATTTCTAAAGGGAAATCGTGTTTGACTAGTAGAATAGATAAGGGGGAACCAGTGGATGTGGTGTATTTGGATTTTCAGAAGGCATTCGATAAGATGCCACACAAGAGGTTATTAAACAAAATTAGGGCTCATGGGATTGGGAGTAATATACTAGCATGGATTGAGGATTGGTTAATGGACAGAAAACGAGAGAGTAGGAAAAAGTGGGTCATTTTCGGGTTGGCAGGCTGTAACTAATAGGGTACCGCAAGGATCAGTGCTCGGGCCTCAACTATTCACAATCTACATCAATGATTTGGATGAGGGGACCAAATGTAATATATCCAAGTTTGCTGATGATACAAAGCTGGGTGGGAATGTAAGTTATGAGGAAGCAAGAACATGGCAAATGGAATATAATATGGAGAAATGTGAAGTTATCCACTTAGGTAGGAAAAATAGAAAAGCAGAGTATTTTTTAAATGGTGAGAGATTGGGAAATGTTGGTGTTCAGAGGGACCTGGGTGTCCTTGTACACGAATCACTGAAAGTTAACATGCAGGTACAGCAAGCAATTAGGAAAGCAAATGGTATGTTGGCCTTTATTACAAGAGGATTTGAGTATAAGAGTAAAGATGTCTTACTGCAATTATATAGGGCCTGGTGAGACCACACCTGGAGTATTGTGTACAGTTTTGGTCTCCTTACCTAAGGAAGGTTATACTTGCCATAGAGGGAGTGCAACGAAGGTTCACCAGACTGATTCCTGAGATGGGGGGATTGTCCTATGAGGACAGATTGCATAGACTAGGCCTATATTCTCCATAGTTTAGAAGAATGAGAGGTGATCTCATTGAAACATACAAAATTCTTACAGGGCTTGACAGGGTAGATGCAGGGAGGATGTTTCCCCTGGCCAGGGAGTCTAGAACCAGGGGTCACAGTCTCAGAATAAGGGGTCAACCATTTAGGACTGAGTTGAGGAGAAATTTCTTCACTCAAAGGGTGGTGAATCTTTGGAATTCTCTACCCCAGAGGGCTGTGGAGGCTCAGTCGTTGAGTATATTCAAGACAGAGATCGATAGATTTTTGGATATTAAAGGAATCAAGGGATATGGGGATAGTTCAGGAAAGTGGAGATGAGGTAGAAGATCAGCCATGGTCTTATTGAATGGCGGAGTAGGCTCAAAGGGCCAAATGGCCGACTCCTACTTCTTATGTTCTTATGTTGAGAGTTATGAAGTATCTCCTGAAAAGACTGCCACTGCTTATCTACTGTCTTACATTTTAATCTATTTTCCCAGTCCACTTTAGCCAACTCTGTCTTCATACACTTGTAATTGCCTTTATTTAAGTTTAAGACACTAGTTTCAGACCCAAGTTTCTCACCCTCAAACTGAATGTGAAATTCTATCATGTTATGATCACTCTTCCCTAGAGGATCCTTGATCCTATGAGATCATTAATTAATCCTGTCTCATTACACATTACCAGATCTAAAATAGCCTGTTCCCTGGTTGGCTCCACAACATATTGTTCTAAGAAACTGTCCTGAATACACTCTATGAACTTGTCCTCAAGGCTACCTTTGCCAATTTGATTTGTCCAATCTATATGAAGATTAAAATCGCCCACGATTATTGCAGTACCTTTCTTACAAGCCCCCATTTTTTCTTGATTTATACTCTGTCCTACAGTGTAGCCACTGTTAGGAGGGCCTATAGACTACTCCCACCAGTGACTTCTTTCCCTTATTGTTTCTTATCTCCACCCAAACTGATTCTACATCTTGATCTTCCGAGCCAAGATCATTTCTCACTACTGTACTGATCTCATCCTTTATTAACAGAGCTACCCCACCTCCTTTTCCTTTCTGCTTATCCTTCTGAAATGTCAAATACCCCATAATATTCAGTCCCCAGCCTTGGTCACCTTGCAGCCACGTCTCTGTAATGGCTATCAGATCATACCCATTTATTTCTATTTGTGCCGTCAATTCATCTATCTTGTTACGAATGCTGCGTGCATTCAGACAAAGAGCCTTTAATTTTGTCTTTTTACCATTTTTCCCGACTCTGACCCTATTTGCTGATGCACTTTTATGCTTGTACGCTCTGTCCCTTCCTGTCACACTCTGGTTATCATTACCCCTATCGCTACCCTGCACTATTGCCTTGTCCTTTCTCTTTAACTTTCTAAGTTTCCCCTCACCTGAACCCTCCCCCCCACTATTTAGTTTAAAGCCCTATCTACAGCCCTAGTTATTCGATTCGCCAGGACACTGGTCCCAGCACTGTTCAAGTGAAGCCCGTCCCAACGGAACAGCTCCCTCTTTCCCCAGTACTGGTGCCAGTGCCCCATGAATCAAAACCCATTTCTCCCACACCAATCTTTGAGCCACACATTCAACTCTCTGATCTTATTGACCCTATGCCAATTTGCTCGTGACTCAGATAGTAATCCAGAGATTATTATCTTTGTGGTTCTGCATTTTAATTTAGCCCGTAGCTGCTCATACTCCCTCAGCAGAACCTCTTTCTTAGTCCTACATATGTCATTGGTACCTACGTGGACCACGACAACTGCATCCTTCCCCTCCCACTCCAAGTTCCTCTCTAGCCCGGAGGAGATGTCCTTAACCCTGGCAGTGGGCAGGCAACACAGCCTTCGGGACTCACGCTCTCAGCTGCAGAGAACAGTATCTATCCCTCTAACTATACTGTCCCCTACCACTACTACATTCCTTTTCACTCCCCCAACTTGAATGGCCCCCTGTACCACAGTGCTGTGGTCAGTTTGCTCATCCTCCCTGCAGTCCCTGCTCTCGTCCACAGGCTGCAACAACCTCGTACCTGTTGGCCAAGTGCAAGGGCTGAGGCTCCTCCAATGCTACCTTCTGGATCCCCATACCTGCCTCACTCTTAGTCACACCCACCTGTCCCTGACCACAGACCAAATGTGAAGTATTTAACCTAAGGGGTGTGACTGGTAACTTTCTCCCTCCCTGATGTATCGCAGTGTCCGAAGCTCAGACTTCAGCTCATCAACTCTGAGCCGAAGTTCCTTGAGCTGCAGACACTTACTGCAGTTGTGGTTGCTGTGGATCACACTGGGCTCCACCAGCTCCCACATGTTACAGCTGCAACACATCACCTGCCCTGCCATCTCGATTGCATTTTATTTAACTAATTAGGTTTTCAAGTTTTGAAATACTCAATTGTCTATTAATAGTTTTTAATTTGGGTAATAACCTTGTTTAATTTATTATATTTAGTTATATGCTATAGGTCTTTACTGTAACTTAGCCCACAGTCTAATTTAACCCCAGTTGTTTATATTTTTTTTATATATCAAGCAGCACCTCTTATCCCCACCTCACCGGATTCCCTCACTCACCAAATTCCCGAGTTTAGTGCTCTGTAGAAGCAGTACTCCGTAGAACTGGACTCCGTGCTGTTTACCTCCATTTGGCACTGAAACATATCTCACCCATAGGCGTAAAAACTCGTCTGCGTGAGCAGCGCTCCTGAATGGGGTGAGCTGCTGGTGCTGGTCACGTCTCCACAGAAAAGAATTCTGAAAGTTACCTTTCGTTGCTGGCCATGTGGGCCACTTAAGAATTCAGGGCCAGGCAGGCCCGACTCCTGTCTCGCTTATCACTGTCTAATTTCAGCAAGGGGTCCTTCAGTAGGCGTTAGGCCTCTGATTAACATATTCAAGTGGCCAAACGCCTATTTTAGGCGTCCGCCTGCGGTGCGGGCCCCACAAATTTAGCAGTGGGGCCAACACCCGCGCAGATTGGTCGCAGGCCTTCCCGCTACGGAATTGGTACGCCCGAAAAAATGGGCGCAACGCGTACCAATTTCTACCCCTAGTTGGTTGCCCCTTTTCTTTGGTCACTTCACCGTGCCACGTACCATTCACCAGGCAAGAGAGCATAAGACGGGCCGAACAGCCTCCTTCTGTGTTGTATGATTCGATGAACTTGTTCCCAGCCTCGCTCCGTTGTGGTTCTGAGGCATGGTAATCGCTTTTTATGGTTGTTCTGTGGCACTCGCACACAGAGAGGTATCCGTGCCAAAGCTTGAGAGAGGGGGACTGAGATGCATTAGTCTGGGTTTGCTCAGACCTACAATGTGTTTCTGTTACCATCAGCTCCATCTTAGTGCTATGTATATTGATTATTAACTGCAGGTGAATTTACGTTGATGATTAACTCCTGGGTATTCATACACAGTGGGCTCTACTGAGTCTCTAAAGCAAAATATAGCTAACATAATCACTCCATTAATGTATTTCTGTAATGACTCCTAAAGTACTTCAATTGAGCATTGTTACAATTATTGTACCAGTGACTTCTTGCCATGAGTTGCTTCTGTGAAAGTAGAAAGAACAATTTCCATGTTATTTAATGAAATTCCATTTGATATCCCATTCCATTTGACCTGATTCAATTTTGACTTATCTGAGGTACTTGCCTGCTCATCGCTGCGCCCCGCTTCCTGCTGATTTTACCAGTCGTGGCTCAGTGGGTAGCACACTCGCCTTTGAGTCAGAAGGTTGTGGGTTCAAGTCCCACTCCAGAGACTTCAGCACAAAAATCTAGGCCGACACTGCAGTGCAGTGCTGAGGGAGCGCTGCACTGTTGGAGGACCTGTCTTTCGGATGAGACGTTAAACCGAGGCCCCGTCTGCTCTCTAAGCTGGATGTAAAAGATCCGTTGGCACTATTTCAAAGAGCAGGGGAGTTCTCCCCGGTGTCCTGCCCAATATTTATCCCTCAATCAACATCACGAAAACAGATTATCTGGTCATTTATCACATTGCTGTTTGTGGGAGCTTGCTGTGCGCAAGTTGGCTGCCGCATTTCCTACATTACAACAGTGACTGCACTTCAAAAGTACTTCATTGGCTGTAAAGCACTTTGAGACGTCCTGAGGTCGTGAAAGGCGCGATAGAAATGCAAGACTTTCTTTTTACCAAAGCAACTTGCGGACATGCCTAGCTACAGAGCAAGCAAAAGCTGATTGGCAACTCGTGAAAGGCTGACCGCCCTGAATACAGGCCTATGTCTAGGGCCACTGGTTTAGGATGACTGAATGAGGTAAACTCTGTTTTCATTACACAGGATTCCAGGACTTTTCCCGTGGTTTTAGCATCACATTTGGCCTGTTGCTCTGTGAAAAGCAAAAGCCGGTAAATCTGATAGTGACTCTTGCAAACAAGCCATCTACAAGATGCACTGCAGCAACTCGCCAAGGCTTCTTCGGCAGCACCTCCCAAACCCGTGACCTCTACCACCTAGAAGGACAAGGGCAGCAGGCACATGTGAACACCACCACCTCCAAGTTCCCCTCCAAGTCACACACCATCCTGACTTGGAAATATATCGGCCGTTCCTTCATCGTTACTGGGTCAAAATCCTGGAACTCCCTCCCTAACAGCACTGTGGGAGAACCCTGACCACACGGACTGCAGCGGTTCAAGAAGGCGACTCACCACCACCTTCTCAAGGGCAATTAGGGATGGGCAATAAATGCTGGATTTGCCAGCGACATACACATCCCAGGAACAAATAGGATGGATAGGCAATGGCAAACATTCAAAGACCGCATGGACGAACTACAGAATTTGTTCATCCCAGTTTGGCATAAGAATAAAACAAAAAGGGTGACTCAACCGTGGCTAACAAGGGAAATTAGGGATAGCATAAGATCCAAGGAGAGGGCATATAAATTGGCCAGAAAAAGCAGTAACCCTGAGGATTGGGAGCAGTTTAGGATTCAACAAAGGAGGACAAAGGGATTAATTAAGAAGGGGAAAATAGAATACGAGAGTAAGCTTGCAGGGAACATAAAAACTGACTGTAAAAGCTTTTATAGATATGGGGAGAGAAAAAGATTAGTGAAATCAAGCATCGGTCCCTTGCAGTCAGAATCAGGGGAACTTATAATGGGGAACAAAGAAATGTCAGACCAATTAAATACATATTTTGGTTCTGTCTTCACAAAGGAGGACACAAATAACCTCCCAGAGATGTTGGGGAACATAGGGTCTGATGAAAGGGAGGAACTGAAAGAAATCAGTATTTGTAGGGAAATGGTTTAGGGAAATTGAAGGGATTGAAGGCCGATAAATCCCCAGGGCCTGATAATCTACATCCTAGGGTACTTAGGGAAGTGGCCCTAGAAATAGTAGATGCATTGCTGATCATCTTCCAACATTTGATGGAATCTGGAACAGTACCCATGGATTGGAGGGTAGCTAATGTTACCCCACTATTCAAAAAGGGTGGTAGAGAGAAAACGGGAATTACAGACCAGTAAGCCTGACATCGGTAGTGGGGAAAATGCTAGAGTCCATTATAAAAGATGTAATAGCTGAGCACTTGGAAAACAGTGACAGGATCGGACAAAGTCAACATGGATTTACAAAAGGTAAATCATGCTTGACTAATCTACTGGAATTTTTTCAGGATGTAACTGGTAAAATAGATAAGGGAGAACCAGTGGATGTGGTGTATTTGGACTTCCAAAAGGCTTTTGATAAGGTCCTGCATAAGAGATTAGCGTGTAAAGTTAAGGCACATGGGATTGGGGGCAAGGTATTGACTTGGATAGAGAACTGGTTGGCAGACAGAAAGCAAAGAGTTGGAATAAACGGGTCTTTTTCCGAGTGGCAGGCAGTGACTAGTGGGGTACCGCAGGGATCGGTCCTTGGACCCCAGCTATTCACAATATATATTAATGATCTAGACAAGGGAACTAGATGTAATATCTCCAAGTTTGCAGATGACACAAAACTGGGTGGGCGTGTGTGCTGCGAGGAGGATGCCGAGAAACTCCAGGATGATTTGGACAGGTTGGGTGATTGGGCAGAAGCGTGGCAGATGCAATATAATGTGGATAAATGCGAGGTTATCCACTTTGGTGTCAAAAACAGAAAGGCAGATTATTATCTGAATGGCAATAGATTGGGAGAAGGGGAAGTGCAACGAGACCTGGGTGTCCTTGTGCACCAGTCGCTGAAGGTAAGCATGCAGGTGCAGCAGGCGGTTAAGAAGGCAAATGGTATGTTGGCCTTCATAGCGAGAGGGTTTGAGTACAGGAACAAGGATGTCTTGCTGCAGTTGTACAGGGCCTTGGTGAGACCACACCTTGAGTACTGTGTGCAGTTTTGGTCGCCTTATCTGAGGAAGGATGTTCTTGCCATGGAAGGAGTTCAGCGAAGATTCACAAGGCTGATACCTGGGATGGCAGGAATGACGTATGAAGAGAGATTGGGTCGATTGGGCTTATACTCGCTGGAGTTTAGAAGAATGAGAGGGGATCTCATTGAAACTTATAAAATTCTGACAAGACAGGACAAACTAGATGCAGGAAGGATGTTCCCGATGGTCGGGGAGTCCAGAACCAGGGGTCGCAGTCTAAGGATAACGGGTAAGCCATTTAGGACAGAAATGAGGAGGAATTTCTTCACCCAGAGAGTGGTGAACCTGTGGAATTCTCTGCCACAGAAGGCAGTAGAGGCCAATTCATTAAATATATTCAAGAAGGAGTTGGATATATTTCTTAAGGCTAAAGGGATCAAGGGATATGGGGAGAAAGCAGGTACAGGGTACTGAGTTTGGATGATCAGCCATGATCGCATTGAATGGCAGAGCAGGCTAGAGGGGCCGAATGGCCTACTCCTGCTCCTATCTTCTATGATTCTATGAAATAAAGAAAAAGACCCGAAAATGCCCCCTTTTGAACACGAGTCTCCCTCTCCTCCCCACAATAAAGACAGGACCCCAGCATAAAATGAATGAGTTATCATTTATTCTCCAATACAAATAAGACTTCTACTTATTGACTTCCACCAAAGATTTGTAAGAGCTCAGCAAACAGTGCAGAAGTGAACTTTGATGGACAACCATTGTCTGATGTAACCTTTACAGGTCCCAGAGTGTACATTCCACTTATGCCGGGAACCAAATGTTACACACACGATGTAGACGTCAGGCAGCTGCGTTCAACCTCCTTATATCTCGGTACTTCGTCACCACGGAGACGGGGCTTCACGGCCTCCATGGAAATATAGCTTTTTTGTATTCAAATACAGTCAGCACCAAAGAGATAATGTTCAACAAACATCGATTAATGAACCAAGAGCGGTGAGTAAGCACAAACTGGACCATGTATGGGGGGGGTAGGGTGGCCAACCCTCCAGGATTGACGGGAGATAAACCATCCGGGCATTAAATTAAAAATCATTTTCTTTCAACACTTTTGTTTGTTAGTTCTACAAATGTTGGAGATGGGGAAGAAAAGGCTGTTTGACAGACAGTCAAGAGTCATCCAATCGGGTAATGAGGAGGCTGTTCGCTTTCCAATTGGCTGGGAAGGTTGTGCGCTGTGAGAATGGGCGTGTCGGACGACCAATGGCGGGAGCCTGGGGGGGGGGGGGGCGGGGCAGGTCATGTGATCAAACCTCCAGGAATACGCCCAGCCAGAGTTGGCGACCCAAATGGAGGACAAGAAGCGGGCCCCAATCCCGGACTTAAAAACCACAAAATACAGTGAGTCCTTCCTCTGAGGAACCACAGTCTGTGTTTTACTTTGATCCATTTTTAATCACAGTTGACTCACACATCCCCCGCCACCTCCTGAAAGTTTCCTTAAGGATTTAAAAGAAGAGTTCTCTTCGTAAACCTACAGTCAATTTTGGGGTCAGATTTTCCTCGGCACCGCCTGGGCCGTGAAGTATCGTCTGGGTGCAGCACAGGGAGGGAAATGGAGTGGGGGGCATTGTCCGAGTGATTTTCCGTCAGACGGTGGTTTAGGCCCAGGTGGGACTGACAGGAATCTACCCTGACATTTCTTAATGCCGGGATAGGCCAGGAAAGTGGGAGAATGCCAGCACCCAATGTCATGGAGCACTAACAGATGCAGGCTTGAGTCCAAGCTATACCCAGTATCAGCTGTGGCTCAGTGGGTAGCACTCTCACTTCTGAGTCAGAAGTTATGGGTTCAAGCCCCCCTCCGAGAAACTTAAATACATAATCTAGGCCGACACTCCAGTGAAGTGCTGCACTGTCTTTCGGATGAGACGTTAAACCAAGACCCCATCTGTCCTCCCTATATCTGTACCATCCTACAACCCTCCAACAACTCTACGTTCCTCCAATTCTGGCCTCTTGTCCATCCCCTACTCCCATCGCTCCACCATTGGCAGCCGTGCCTTCAGCCATCTAGGCCACAAACTCTGGAATTCCCTCTCTCTCCTCCTAAACTCTACCTCTTTGACCAAGCTTTTGGTCACCTGTCCTAGTATCTCTTTATGTGGCTCAGTGTCAAATTTTGTCTGATAATGCTCCTGTGAAATGCCTACATTAAAGGCGCTATGTAAATATCATCCCATGGTACTATTTCGAAGAGAGCAGGGGAGTTATCCCCGGTGTCCTGGGCCAATATTTATCCCTCAACCAACATCACTAAAACAGATTATCCAGCCATTATCACATTGCTGTTTGTGGGAGCTTGCTGTGTGTAAATTGGCTGCCGTGTTTCCTACATTACAAGTGACTACGCATCAAAAAGTACTTAAAGCGCTTTGGGACGTCCTGAGGTCATGAAAGGCGCTATAGAAATGCAAGACTTTCTTTCATAACGTCCTGCCAGGTGGAGGTTGTGACATATCTCAGAAAGGGCCGGTGGTGGGGGGTGAAACCTGGAGGGGAAAGTCACGCCCTTTTCCATAGGATTACATAGGACATAGGATATACGGCACAGAAACAGGCCATTCGTCCCAACCAGTCCATGCCAGCGTTTATGCTCCAGTCGAGCCTCCTCCCATCTTTCCTCATCTAAATCTATCAGCGTAACCCTCTATTCCCTTCTCCCTCATATGCTTGTCTAGCCTCCCCTTAAATGCATCGATACTATTCGCTTCAACCACTCCCTGTGGTAGCGAGTTCCACATTCTCACCACACTTTCGGTAAAGAAGTTTCTTCTGAATTCCCTATTGGATTTCTTGGTGACTGTCTTATATTGATGGCCTCTAGTTATGCTCTTCCTCACAAGTGGAAACATTCTCTCTGTATCCACTCTATCAAAACCTTTCACAATTTTAAAGATCTCTATTAGGTCACCCCTCAGCCTTCTTTTTTCAAGAGAAAAGAGACCCAGCCTGTTCATCCTTTCCTGATATGTATACCCTCGCATTTCTGGTATCATCCTTGTAAATCTTCTCTGCACCCTCTCCAGTGCCTCTATATCCTTTTTATAATATGGTGACCAGAACTGTACACAGTACTCTAAGTGTGGTCTAACCAAGGTTTGATACAGGTTTAGCATAACTTCCCTACTTTTCAATTCTATCCCTCTAGAAATAAACCCTAGTGCTTGGTTTTTTTTTTATGACCTTGCTAACCTGTGGCGCAACATTTAGTGATTTGTGTATTTATACTCTGATCCCTTTGTTCCTCCACCCCACTGAGACTCGCACCCTCCAAGTGATAAGTGACCTCCCTATTCTTCCTACCAAAATGTAATACCTTACATTTATCTGTGTTGAACTTCATTTGCCAATTATATGCCCAGTCTGCAAGTTTATTAATGTCCTCCTGTAATTTGTTGCAGTCCTCCTCAGTATTGACTATCCCCCCACAATTTAGTGTCATCCGCAAATTTAGAAATTGTGTTTTTGATTCCAAAGTCTAAATCGTTAATGTAAATTGTGAACAGCAGTGGTCCCAGCACTGATCCTTGTGGAACACCACTACCCACCTTCTGCCACTGTGAATAACTACCCTTTACTCCTACTCTCTGCTTTCTGTCCTGAAGCCAGCCAGCAATTCATTCTGCTACTTGTCCCCTGACTCCGCATTCTCTGATCTTGTTCATCAGTCTATTATGGGGTACCTTATCGAAGGCCTTTTCAAAATCTAGATAAATTACATCTACTGCATCACCATTGTCTACTCTCTCTGTTACCTCTTCAAAAAATTCAATAAGGTTGGACAAGCAAGACTTTCCCTTTTGAAATCCATGCTGACTATTCATTACTATGTTTTTGGTTTCTAGATGTTC
Source organism: Squalus acanthias (assembly GCA_030390025.1). NCBI lineage: Eukaryota > Metazoa > Chordata > Chondrichthyes > Squaliformes > Squalidae > Squalus > Squalus acanthias. The sequence goes on along the minus strand of CM059451.1, from coordinate 1,033,066 downwards.
TTCTATTTTCTCCTTTAGTAGGGATTCCATTATTTTTCCTACCACCGATGTTAAACTGACTGGTCTATAATTCCCTGGAAATGTTCTATCCCCCTTAAATATCGGTATTACGTTAGCTATCCGCCAGTCCTCTGGCACTACACCTTTTTCTAACGAATTATTAATTATGTGTAGTAATGCCTCTGCGATCTCTTCCCTAGATTCTTTTAAAATGCGTGGATGTAATCCATCTGGACCAGGAGTTTTATCCTCTTTGAGTTTGATTAGTTTATTTAATATATCCCCTTTTTTTATTTTAAATGAACTTACCTCATTACTCATCTCATCATCCAATGTCATGTCCATCTGTTCTAGCTCCCTGGTAAATACTGAAGCGAAATAATTATTTAATATTTCCGCCATCTCTCTATCGTTACCTGTGGTATTATCATGACTATCCCTTAATGGCCCTATACCCATCCCAACCTTTCTTGCTTTTTTTATTGATGTGCCTGTAAAATGTTTTACTACTTTGTTTTATGTTCCTTGCTAATTTAATTCCATAGTTCCTCTTTGCCTCCCTAATTGTTGTTTTAATTTCTGTCCTAATCTTTTCGTATTCTCCAGTTGGTAGCCAGTTACAAGGAGGAACTCATAGGTGCCTGGGAGTAGGCTGTACATCCCGCCCACTTAGCTTCTGGCGAAGCATCGGATTAAAAGGAGCTCATACGGATGTTCCTACAAAAATAAAATGGATGTTAAAAGTCTAATCAGGATTCAGGGCTCTGGGAGGCAAACTGTGACAGACTTCGGGGGCGGGGCGGCGATCCAAGAGGCTCAGTGCCTATATGGGTCTCAGTATCTTACAGACTATTGCGGTCCGAGGTTTGATCCCTGCTCTGTGTTTTTAGTTGATCTCATTCAAGTCTGTCACAGTTTGCCTCAGTGCCTCAGTGGCTAGGTTGGAGAAAAATTGGTATGGGGTTTCCCTTCACCCCCCGCCATTTTTTTTTTTTTAATTGGAAAACTGAGGTGAAGGGAGAAGGCCAGTAGTACAGGACCACCATTGTTCTATCGCTGTAGAGTAACTAATGGGGCTAATTTCTTCCTTTGTCTAGAATTACATAGAATGTGCAGCACAGAAACAGGCCATTTGGCCCAACAGGTCATAGAGTCATAAGTCATAGAGTCATAACGGCACAGAAGGAGGCCATTCGGCCCATCGAGTCCATGCCAGGTCTATGCCGGTGTTTATGCTCCACACGAGCCTCCTCCCACCCTACTTCAACTCACCCTGTCAGCATATCCTTCTATTCCTTTCTTCCTCATGTAGTTATCTAACTTCCCCTTCAATGCATCCCAAAGTGCTTTACAGCCAGTGAAGTACTTTTTGAAGTGTAGTCACTGTTGTAATGTAGGAAACATGGCAGCCAGTTTTCACACAGCAAGCTCCCACAAACAGCAATGAGACAATCTGTTTTAGTAATGTTGGTTGAGGAATAAATATTGGCCAGGACACCGGGAGATCTCAAATAACAACAGAAAACGCTGGAAAAACTCAGCAGGCCAGACAACATCCGTGGAGAGAGAAAGAGAGTTAACCTTTCAGGTCGAAACCCTTCGTCGGAACCGGGAGATCTCCCCTGATCTTCTTCAAAATAGTGCCCATAGGATTTTTTACATCCACCTGAGAGGGCCTTGGTTTAACGTCTCATCCGAAAGACGGCACCTCCGACAGTGCAGATGTTTTGTGCTCAAGTCTCTGGAGTGGAACTTGAGCCCATATCCTTGTGACTCAGAGAGGCGAGAGTACTACCCACTGAGCCATGGCAGACACAAATGGTAGCTGCTACTAGTATATGATTTAAGCACTAAGGAAGGTGGCGTGTAACAGTCAATAGAGGAAGTTATAGACCTGCATGATGTCGCACACCAACTGCTCACTCAGCAAGTGTTAGGCCTTGTGTTGGAGCATGGAAGGTTATGTGTGCGCAGTCGCCGGTGCCCTGCACTTGGGGGCAAGCCTGCAATCCCGGCGATGCCCAGAGACCCTGTGGGTCTGTTGTAGAACTGGTCAAAAGTGCCAATCGGGTACTGAAACAGGCGCAGGATCCTAATTCAAATATATTCATTGGGCACCCGCCAGTTTAAGGCGGGCACGCTGGACACCTAAAAAGAAGCCCGGCTGAAAAGGGCATCGGACACACTTCCAGCACTGAGCGGGCGGGCGAGGCTGTAACCCGGTTTTCAGGGTCCTAACGCCCCACATTTTCATTGGGAAAGCAGGTGGGCGGCAGTTGAAAACTGGCCCCCATGGAGTCCTGCTGGGCATGTTCAATACTGGATGTGGCTGACTCCACATGCCTGATTATAAATACTCCAATGGAAAGAAACACTCACTGTAACGAGCAGAAATACACAGGGCCTGACTTTTATCAAGGGTTCTTTTTTCATGTAAATTTGGGGATTATCAAAGAATTGTGGGGAAACTCTGGTGAACTATTAAAATGAACGACATTTTAATAGTTTCAGGTTTTAAGAACATATGAAATAGGAGCAGGAGTAGGCCATACGGCCCCTTGAGCCTGCTCCGCCATTCAATAAAATCATGGCTGATCTTCTACCTCAACTCCACTGTCACGCCCAATCTCCATATCCCTTGATTCCCCTAGAGTCCAAAAATCTATTGATCTCAGCCCTGAATATACTCCAAGACTCAGCATTCACAGCCCTCTGGGCAGAGAATTCCAAAGATTCACAACCCTCTGAGTGAAGAAATTCCTCCTCATCTCAGTCTTAAATGGCCGACCCCTTATCCTGAGACTGTGCCCCCTAGTTCTAGACACTCCAGCCAGGGAAACAACCTCTCAGCATCTACCCTGTCAATCCCCTTCAGAATCTTGAATATTTCAATGAGATCACCTCTCATTCTTCTAAACTCCAGAGAGTATAGGCCCATTCTACACAATCTCTCATCATAGGACAGCCCTCTCATCCCAGGAATCAATCCAGTGAACCTTCATTGCACCGCCTCCAAGGCAAGTATATCCTTCCTTAGATAAGGAGACCAAAACAGTGCACAGTACTCCAGGTGTGGTCTCACCAAGGCCCTGTACAGTTGTAGCAAGACCTCCTTACTCTTATACTCCAAACCCCTTGCAATAAAGGCCAGCATGCCATTTGCCTTCCTTATTGCTTGCTGTACCTGCATGCTAGCTTTCTGTGTTTCTTGCACGAGGACACCCAAATCTCTCTGAACACCAACATTTGAAAGTTGCTCACCATTTTAAAAATATTCTGTTTTTCTATTCTTCCTACCAAAGCGAATAACCTCACATTTCCCTACATTATACTCCATCTGCCACCTTACTGCCCACTCACTTAGTCTATCTATATCCCTTTGCAGGCTCTTTGTGTTCTCCTTACAGCTTACTGTCCCACCTAGCTTTGTATCATCAGTAAACTTGGATACATTACACTCGGTCCCTTCATCTAGGTCATTAATATAGATTGTAAATAGCTGAGGCCCCAACACTGATCATTGCAGCACCCCACTAGTTACAGACTGCCAACCTGTAAAAGATCCGTTTATCCCTACTTTCTGTTTTCTGTCCGTTAACCAACCCTCTATCCATGCTACTATATTACCCCCAACCCCATGAGCCCTAATCTTGTGTAATAACCTTTTATGTGGCACCTTACCGAATGCCTTTTGGAAATCCAAATACACTACATCCACTGGTTCCCCTTTATCTACCCTGCTAGTTACATCCTCAAAAACTCTAATAAATTTGTCAAACATGATTTCCCTTTCATAAAACCATGTTGACTCTGCCTAATCATGTTATGATTTTCTAAGTGCCCTGATACCACTTCCTTAACAATGGATTCCAGCATTTTCCCGACGACTGATGTCAGGCTAACTGGCCTGTAGTTCCCTGTTTTCTCTCTCCCTCCTTTCTTGAATAGCAGGTGTTACATTTGCGACCTTCCAATCCACTGGGACCGTTCTAGAATCTAGGGAATTTTGGAAGATCAAAACCAAGGCATCCACTATCTCTTCAGCGACCTCTTTTAGAACCCTAGGATGTAGGCCGTCAGGTCCAGGGGATTTGTCAGCTTTTAGTCCCATTAGTTTCTCTAGTACTTTTTCTCTACTAATATTAATTATGTTAAGTTCCTCACCCTCATTAAACCCTTGGTTCTCCACCATTTTTGGTATGATTTTTGTGTCATCTACTGTGAAGACAGATACAAAATATTTGTTTAACGTTTCTGCCATTTCCTTATTCCCCATAATAATTTCTCCTGTCTCAGCCTCTAAGGGACCAATGTTTACTTTTGCTACTCTTTTTCTTTTTACATACATGTAGAAGATCTTACAATCTGCACGGGTGGTGTTGCAGATGTAAAGCAATTGTGCAAGGGTCACTGATTTGCAGTTTTCACTGAAAAGTGTATGGAATCATGGAATGCAAAACACCAGTAAACATCCCAGAATACTACATAGCAACAATGGAATTTGACCTGATTCAATCACCGTTAGCCAGCGGCCTTGCACTGGTAGGGTCCATTCTCTTTTAACCAATGGCTGGGGTGGGGTTAAGGAATGGAACAGAGACATTTGTGTCACAAGTAATTAAAGTGCTTGGTTGGTGTTCATGGTCACCCATTGCACACCTCTACGCGCACTTACAGATAACTCCCGACCCTACCCAGTATAAAGAGTTGGACTTCCAGTACTAAACGTAAGAACATAAAAAATAGGATTTGCGTACATGGACAGCCAAATCTCTTTGCTTCTCCACAGTTCCTGCTTCTCACCATTTAGAAAATACTCTGATCTATCTTTCTTGGGTCCAAAGTGGATGACCTCACACTTGCCCACATTGAACTCTATCTGCCACAGTTTTGCCCACTCACTTAATCTATCAATGTCCCTTTACAACTTCCTGCTCCCATCTCCACAACTTACTGTGCCACCTAACTTAGTGTAGGTTGTTCAGCGACAGGTCATTGAATCAACTAAAGCAGTGAGGGGTAGAAATTGCCCAGCGCACGATTTTTTGTTCGTTGATGAATGTGTTTGGATGAAGTTCTTGTTCTCGCTACTTTAACAAAGTCACTACAACCATTTATTTTAAATTGTTACCCCTTAATAAGAAGCAACGTCACCTTACTGGGGCTTGCTGTATGAGCTTTCATACTCATCAAGGTAAGGGACATCAGTGCTGGGGAATGGAACACATTTGCACTGTCAGTACCAAACTTTCCCAGGTCAGGTGTAGCACAGGCAGTTGTGCAAGAAGACGCCCTCTACTCTGCCCCAATGGCACAAGAGCACCTCTTACTGTGATACTTCCATTCGTTACAGCAGACTTTCCTGTGCTCTTTCTGAATGCAATTGCCAAATTAGGGATAGTTTTCTGCTTTGGACCCATGGCTATTAGGAACTGAGTCACAACTGCCAAAAGCTAATTTCACATAGGAGCCTTACAGTCAGTAGACAGAGGAGACTTTCATCTCATCAGTCTGGGCTGGATTTCCAGGTCCCGGGGGTGAAAAGGCAGTGTGCTAAACCACTGCGCCACCCAACATAGGTTGGCATATGCTGTGTCTGTCACATCATACAGTTTTACTCTGTAAGGACTACAGCAGGGATGTCTAACCTGCTTCTAGATCCACCAATCACCTGCTACTTGTTTTCTTACAACTGACCAATCAGTGTCCTATTGCTTGCATATTTTGGCCAATTGCGGCATGCTACCATAATAGTGCTGGCCAGTCAGGTTCCGGCTAGTGGGCCAATCAGAGGCCGATATTTTAGGTGGCCTTTTGGAAAGGTCCGATCAGAGTGAGACATTTAATAGCAGTGACTTGGTCATCTGCCTCTCTCAAAGACAATTAGTTACACAACAGCTTTGGTCATTTACATGGTAATAAATACAGCATTTTTACAGAGAGGCGCATCCCCCTGTCCCTCGACAGTAAGAAAAAGACATGAAAAAGTAAAATCAAACAAGAATGATTTAACTAGTGACACAGGAGTCAACAAGATGAAACTTTAATCCTCGTGTTCAAATCCTTCTGTGGCCTCGCCCCTCCCTATCTCTGTAACCTCATCCAGTCTTACAACCCTCCGAGATCTCTGCACTCTTCCAAGTCTGGCCTCCTGTGCATCTCCGATTTCCTCCACCCCACCATTGGTGGCCATGTTTTCAGCTGTCCAGGCCCTAAGCTCTGGAATTCCCTGCCTAAACCTCTCCGCCTCGCTACCCCTTTCCTCCTTAAAACCTACCTCTTTGGCCAAGTGTTTGGTCACCTGCCCTAATTTCTCCTTATGTGGCTCGGTGTCAAATCTTTGTCTGATAATCGCTCCTGTGAAGCGCCTTGGGACGTTTTACTACGTTAAAGGTGCTAGATAAATACAAGTTGTTGTTGTTTAATGGTCCCAGCCACAGCCTGCAACCATCTCCCTCCCTCCACCCTGCTCCCAGCATACCTAGGCTGTGGGCCAGACCCACTCAGACTCTGGCACAGCTGGAGAAAGAAAAATAATGTTTGCAGCGAAAAAATAAGTCACAAGTTCAGGGAGAGCCTGCAACTTGCCTCTGTAACTGAGGCTAGTAAATGATGGGCGAACTGGATATATATTGGCTACAGATGATAAAATCATTAGTAAATTGAGTATAAATAGCAAAATAAAAGTGGGTAAACTGGATACATTACATGCCTACCGAGGAGGATTGGAGACCTGGGTGTTTGTTCAAACTTCAAAATGCTGTACCCTGCCACCCAGTCCAGAGTTCAACCTTAATGAACTGAAAGACTGAAAACTTCTACTCTACCTCGGACGGGAAGTCATGCCTTTTAAAAAAAAATAGTTCAGCCGTGACGTCAGCTGACCCTGAGCCAGGTTATTCTGAGCGAAAATGAGAAGTCGCACAACACCAGGTTCTGAGCGAGGCAGTGGCTTGAACCTTGAGCTGAAGTCTCGATTACAGTAACAACTGGAATAAATCATCTACTGTATCAAAGGGCTGGTTGATCATTCAATTCATTGCAGTGATATCATAAGGAAGAGAGTCAAGATTATGATGGTAGATTAAGTGGCTAGCTTTGGACAAAGGAAACAGACTTTTGTTGCAGCTGAATCTGGGACCGGAAGAGTCTGGTTTGTGGCAACGAAGTGATGATTCACATGGCAGAACATTACTGCTTCCCAGGGGCAGGCTATTCCAAGTTATCTCGAACCCAGAAATGCACTTGGAATGCGAGTACTTTTACAATTCAGCCATTTAAAAAGAGAATCCTCGGTTGCCTATTTCTGGAATTGCATTTTTAGCAGCCTTTATGGGTAACGAGCATTTTACATTTTAAATTCCCAGCTAATCTGAGCGCTCTCCATGAGGTGACTGTATGAGCAGCAGTTCCTGCTGTTAAGTAAAACTCGGGCCCTAATCCTACACATTGGAGCATTTTGCTCAATTCTTAAAGAGTTCTCCGCTCTCTCGACATTGGGCACGACATAAAAGATTATTTTTGGAGTTTCTTTCTTCCCCTTTCCAGTGCAGTCCTGTTTCTGTCTCTTAGTTCTTTATCATACACTTAAACCTGTTTTTCAAGTAAAAAAGCCCATGTTTCAGCTGAATGTTTGCCTCCGCTGACTTGGGGTACCGGAATTCTTTGTAGGTTTTCTCGTTTTCGTCGACCTTGCTCCAGGGCAGTTTGATCTTGGTGGCGTGGTCCACCGTGACATCATCACAGGACCCAACGTGGAGAATGCCCAGTCCATCGATGAAAAACTCTGCCAAAAGGAAGCACGAGATACAGCTGTTAGCCCGATCCAGAGCGCAGCATCGATAGAGAGAGCAAGTCAGGGTGGAACACGGGAAAGATCAACTTTACCATATTGGCTTGTCTCCAGGCAGTTCTCTCAACTGCTTTGGCCAAAGAATGACCAGCAATCAGAGTACCAACTTTACGAGCAACGACCTAGATGTTGCTCAACAGATTCAGCCTCTTTATTTTGTATGCGCAGCAGTTAAAATCAAATTGGCAAGACCTTGTTTACTTTCCGACTACACAAGTCATTTTTTAATGCCTTGATTCTTTTTGAAGAGAGGATCTCGAAGCGGCACTTCCCCTTTAAAAGATGTTGCAGGTGAGACTTTCCCTCTAAAGGGAGGGGGGGGAAAATCAGCCCTGCGCCCCACTCCTGATTGTAATCCAGTGACTCCTGCCGGGAGGTGCATGTGAGTGCATGCCAGAGGAGGGTAGAATTGGTCTCAGCTCTAACTGTCTGAAGAAAGAAAGACTTGCATTTCTCTAGCACCTTTCACGACCACAGGACGACCCAAAGCGCTTTACAGCCAATTAAGTCCTTTTGAAGTGTAATGTAGGAATCTGCGCACAGCAAGCTCCCACAAACAGCAACAAAATAAATGACCAAATAATCTGTTTTAGGTGCTGGTCGAGAGGTAAATGGTGAGCAGGATACTGGGGAGAACTCCCCTGCTCTTCTTCGCAGAGTGTTGTGGGATCTTTTACGTCCACCTGAAAGGTTTAACGTCTCATCCGAAAGACGGCACCTCCGACAGTGCAGCACTCCCTCAGCACTGCATGGGGAGTGTCAGCCTGGATTATTTCTAGGCTCACCCATGAAGAATGGCCACTGTGCAAGGCACTAGAGGACAGCCAGAGCTTCTAGAACTGTATCCCAACCAGGGTCAGTCACCGAGCCAAATAAGGAGATATTAGGACAGGTGGCCAAAAGTTTGGTCAAAGAGGTAGGTTTTAAGGAGCGTCTTAGAGGAGGAGAGAGAGGGAGAGAGGCGGAGAGGGAATTCCAAAGCTTATGGCCTCGGCAGCTGAAGGCACGGCCATCAATGGTGGACTGATTATAATCAGGATGTGGAAGAGGCCCGAATTGGAGTAGCGCAGAGATTTTGGAGGGTTGTAGGGCTGGAGGAGCTTACAGAGATAGGGAGGGGTTGTAGGAGCTGGAGGAGGTTACAGGGATAGGGAGGGTTGTAGGAGGCTGGAGGAGGTTACAGAGATAGGGAGTGTTGTTGGGGGCTGGAGGAGGTTACAGAGATAGGGCGGGTTGTAGGGGCTGGAGGAGGTTACAGAGATAGGGAGGGTTGTTGGGGGCTGGAGGAGGTTACAGAGATAGGGAGGGTTGTAGGGGCTGGAGGAGGTTACAGAGATAGGGAGGGGTGTAGGGGCTGGAGGAGGTTACAGAGATAGGGAGGGTTGTAGGGGGCTGGAGGAGGTTACAGAGATAGGGAGGGTTGTAGGGGCTGGAGGAGGTTACAGAGATAGGGAGGGTTGTAGGGAGTTGGAGAAGGTTACAGAGATAGGGAGGGTTGTAGGGGCTGGAGCAGGTTACAGAGATAGGGAGGGTTGTAGGGGGCTGGAGGAGGTTACAGAGATAGGGAGGGTTGTAGGGCTGGAGGAGGTTACAGAGATAGGGAGGGTTGTAGGGGGCTGGAGCAGGTTACAGAGATAGGGAGGGTTGTAGGGGGCTGCAGGAGGTTACAGAGATAGGGAGGGTTGTAGGGGGTTGGAGGAGGTTACAGAGATAGGGAGGGTTGTAGGGGGCTGCAGGAGGTTACAGAGATAGGGAGGGTTGTAGGGGGCTGCAGGAGGTTACACAGATAGGGAGGGTTGTAGGGGGCTGGAGGAGGTTACAGAGATTGGGAGGGTTGTAGGGGCTGGAGGAGGTTAGAGAGATAGGGAGGGTTGTAGGGACTGGAGGAGGTTACAGAGATAGGGAGTGTTGTAGGGGGCTGGAGGAGGTTACAGAGATAGGGAGGGTTGTAGGGGGCTGGAGGAGGCTACAGAGATCGGGAGGGTTGTAGGGGCTGGAGGAGGTTACAGAGATCGGGACGGTTGTAGGGGCTGGAGGAGGTTACAGAGATCGGGACGGTTGTAGGGGCTGGAGGAGGTTACAGAGATCTCGGAGGGTTGTGGGGCTGGAGGAGATTACAGAGATAGGGAGGGGCGAGGCCATGGAGGGATTTGAAAACAAGGATGAGAATTTTAAAATCGAGGCGTTGACGGATCGAGAGCCAACTTAAGTCAGCGAGTGCAAGGGCGAACGGGTTAGGATACGGGCAGCATCTGGCTTCATTCCACGCCACCTGTTACTAATCTGTTCTAAATGCGACGGTCTCTTACCTGAATGTGCTACCCTTGTCAGCCGGGGGTCAAACCCCACCCGCTGCACCTTGTCCGTGCGGGCCAGAAAGAAGTTGACTACGCCGTCCGTGACCACACAATTCGGAAAGCCCTGCAGGACGTGGTAGTGGCCCATGCGTGTGTGCAGGCAGTCGCCTTCCTCTCCTCCTTGCTCCACGCTAATTTGGTGACGGAATGTGGTGGCAAACCCAGTTTTCTCTCGCACTGCCCCTCCAACCTACACAAAAGCAGAAGACTAAAAGTCCAGGTGATTGCGAAATTAAACAAATGGCCCATTAAATAGGCCCAAGTATGTCAAACATTAAATAAAATAGTGGACAATTACAATAAAAACTCCATTTACTATGATAGCTTTACTATAAAGTGTAAATTCACTGATGCTGTGCTCGGCATGGAGTCTAACCCAAAGGTAGCATGGGTTGCCCTATAATGCTAAGGAACCTATCTGTGACCCATGCTCCCAGCCAGGAGCACAACATTTGCTGAAAAATCTCTAAGCCATTATGGACCTGCGGCCCTTCATTAGGATATTTATTAATTCCAACGCTTAAGGGTGGCACACTGCAGCGGGCAGCCAACTGGCTGTGCCAACTGGGTGGCAAGATACTCCTCTGTAACCACAATTTCCCATACAACAACAACTTGCTTGTCCCACAGCACTGAAGAGGTGGACACTGTAAAGGGAAGACCAAGGGCATGGTCGAAGTGGTGAGTTTTTAAGATGCTTTTGAAGACAGGGAGAAACGCAGTGACGCAAAGTGGTTTTGACGGGGATTCTCTAGAGGGTAGGAGCGTAGCAACTAAAGGATTGACCTCCAATTGTGGAACAGGGAAGAAGCAGGAATTGGAAGTCAGAGGCACAAAGAAAGTGGGCTGGAATGTAGGTCTGGAGAATATATCCCAAACATGGTGGGGCAAAGTTGTGGAAGTGTTTGAAACGGATTCGGCTGAAACACTGGGAGTTAGTGGAGCCTGGCACAGACGGGGATGATGGGTGTGCCCAACTTAGTGCAGGAGAGGACTTGAGCAACAAAGTCCTGGCTAGTTGAAGTTTGTGATGGGAGGAGGCTGGCAAGAAGAGCATTTGAGAAATCGATTCTCGAGGTGATGAAGGCATGGATTAGGGTTTCAGCAGTGCTGGGGGTGAGGTCAGGGTGTCAGCAGGTAATGTTCCAGAGGTGAATGAATGAGGTTTTCGTGATGGACCAGATGTGTGGGGGAAAAAATTTAAGGTCGTGCACACATGGATTCAGCCTCAATAGACAACTGAGGAAGTTGATGGAGTTGGAACCAGAGGCACGTAGATAAAGAATGGCCTTGGTTTTGCTGAAGTTGAACTGAATGAAATTTCAACTCATTCAGAACTTGATGTACGAAAGTCCATCAGAGAATATAGCAACTGCTTCAGCGTCAATGGTGGGGGGGGGTGGAGGGGTAAACTCGGGTGTTGTTGGCTGATCCTGGCATGTATGTGGTGGATAGAAGGGAACTGAGGAGAGAGCCCTGGAGCACACCAAAAAATACCATGAGAGATGTAATGACTTCAATGGAGTGGAACCATGAGTGATGATTCGTGGAGAAGAGGGGAGCGATCAACCACGTCGAGAGTGGCAGAAAGATCAAGGAGGGCAAGCTGGGGCAGTGAGCCAGAGCTGCAGCCACATGGATGTCATGGGTTACTAGGTGGTCTTGGCGTTGTGGGCAGTCGGAAGCTAGATTGGAGGGACTCGAACAGCGACTGGTGATTGTGTAGTTGGGTAACAACAATGTGCTCAAGCACTTTGGAACGAAACAGCAAGTTATAACTGGGGCTGTAGTTTGAGAAAATGGGGAGGTTGAGGGCAGACCTTTTATTGGAGGGGATGATGATGCTGGTTTTGAAAAGGGTTGGTCAATGCCAGAGGACATGGAGAGGCCGACAATGTAGCACAGAACCAAGAAGCAGAAGTTGGATAATCAGGGGCTAATTTGAAAAGCGTTTGAAAGAGCAGGTGGTGGGCCTCATGAAGGAGCTAAGTTTGATGAGGGCTACACAGTAGATGGCGAGAAACTGTAGATTTTAAGGGGGTAGAGACTAGGTTGGGAGGAAGAGTAACAGGAGTCAGGGGTGGAGACGAGGAGGGGATGGAGGAGGCAGCGGCAGCTGAGCTAATGGTCTCAATTTTGGAACTCACAACATCAATAAGCTCCTCACATTTCATATGAGATGAGGATAGAGGATGTAGGGAAGGAGGTCAGAGGACATAGTTTATCATCAAGAAGAGTTTTGGTTGTTCTCGTCCTCCAGAACCACCCTGGCCAACAGGAGAATTTAGCTCGAAAGGGAGAGGTGATACTGCTGGATGTGGTCAAGCCAGCTCGGACAATGGACAACCTTGTTTGTCCCCACTGCGGCCTGAGCTCTGGTGGGGACAAACAAGGGTGTCAAAAGTAGAAGCAGAAAGTTGTGGAACAGATTGATAGAGGTGCCAATGTCAGTGCAGATAACAGGCCAGAGGAGAAGACGTTAGTGCGAGAACGAGGGGTAGTTTTCTCCATTGGCGGAAGGAGTTTGGAGCATTTGGAGAATTACAAAAAACATGAGATGGGGGGGAAGATTAGCAATTCAGTTCGGAATGCATTAGTAATAGGAGACTCAATAGTTAGGTAGTGGACACTATCTTTTGAAGTCCAGAGTCCCAGATGCTTTGATGCTTCCCAGGGGCTAAGGTAAGGGACATTCTGGAACGACTGAAAAATATTCTGGAATCGGAGGAGAGCGTCTCGTCATTGTGGTCCATGTGGAAGCCAAGGATACTGGAAAGGAAAAGCCTGAAGTTCTGTAAAAGATTAGGAAACAGGTTTACGAGTAGGACTTCAGAGTGGTAATCTCTGGATTACTCCCCCAGCCACGTGCTAGAATCGGGAAGATTAGGGAGCTCAACACGTAGCTAAACGGGTGGTGTCAGCAAGAAGGTATCCATTTTATTGGCAACTGGCACCAGTTCTGGGAAAGATGGGAGCTATTCCCAAGGATGGGCTACATCTGAACAGGAAGGGAACTAATTTACTATCAAAATGGATAAATAGAGAAGTGATGAGTCTTAAGCACATAAGAACATAAGAAATGGGAGCAGGAGTAGGCCATACGGCGCCTCGAGCCTGCTCCGCCGTTCAATAAGATCATGGCTGATCATCAACCTCAACTCCACTTTCCCGCCCGATCTCCATATCCCTTGATTCCCCTAGAGTCCAAAAATCTATCGATCTCTGTCTTGAATATACTCAAAGACTCGGCATCCACAGCCCTCTGGGGCAGAGAATTCCAAAGATTCACAACCCTCTGAGTGAAGAAATTTCTCCTCATCTCAGTCCTAAATGGCCTACCCCTTATCCTGAGACTATGCCCCCTAGTTCGAGACACTCCAGCCAGGGGAAACAACATCTCAGCATCTACCCTGTCAATCCCCCTCAGAATCTTGAATGTTTCAATGAGATCACCTCTCATTCTTCTAAACTCGAGAGTATAGGCCCATTCTACACAATCTCTCCTCATAGGACAGCCCTCTCATCCCAGGAATCAATCTAGTGAACCATCGTTGCACCCCCTCGAAGGCAAGTATATCCTTCCTTGGTTAAGGAGACCAGAACTGTACACAGTACTCCAGGTGTGGTCTCACCAAAGCCTTATATGATTGCAGTAAGACTTCCTTACTCTTATAATCCAACCCCCTTGCAATAAAGGCTAACGGCGGAGCGCACTGGATACAGCAAAGGCTATTGGCCCTGACAACATCCCGGCTATCGTGCTGAAGACTTGTGCTCCAGAACTAGCCGCGCCTCTAGTCAAGCTGTTCCAGTACAGCAATAACACTGGCATCTACCTGACAATGTGGAAAACTGCCCAGGTATGTCCTGTCTACAAAAAACAGGACAAATCCAATCCGGCAATTAGGGATGGGCAATAAATGCTGGCCTTGCCAGCGACGCCCACATCCCATAAACTAATAAAAAAAAACGTACCATTTGCCTTCCTAATTTTTTGCTGTACCTGCAGGTTAACTTTCTGTGATTCGTGTACAAGGACACCCAAATCCCTCTGAATCCCAACATTTACTAGTCTCTCATCTTTTAACCTAGGAAGAGGTGGGGTGGGGGGTGGCGGGCAGGGAAAATGACCTGCCCCCCCTCCCCCTCCGAGTATCAGATGGTAACTTTTAGAAATAGAAGCAGTAAATATACAAATAAGTGTTTTAGCAGAAAGGATGACATCCAGAGGAATAAAAGGAGTTAAGAAAGAGAATCAAATCAACCAGTTATAATCAGGAAAAAGACTGAGATACAGGTGTTAATGTGGAAAAAAATTCAAGGGATAAGGAGTAGTGTTAAATATGAACAAAAAATAGTGCATGTATTGCAATGTTCAGTGCGGGAAATAAACTGGGGAATTTGAAGCAATTATGTCACAGGAAGATACAGATTTAACAGCACTAACAGAAACCGGGCTGCAAACAGGGCAGGAGTGGAAGACAAACGTATCAGGTTATGATATTTTTTAGGAGGGACAGATTAGGTAAGAAAGGAGAAGGAGGAGTGGGAACATTGGTGAAGGAGGGAATACCTGCTGTAGGAGAGGACTGATGTTCAGAGGTTCAGAGTGAGTAAGGTCAGAGATCAAAGATAAAAAGGGACTGTTCCATTAGTGGGGTGTACTAGAGACCCCGGGGGGAAAATTCGTTTGGTTAGAGACTCCCGTTAGCGCCCCACGGAGGCGCTAACGGGGCGCTAGGAACTTAGCGCCCAAGCGCGGCGATTTTAGCGCCGCTCGCAAAATTGACCAGTCGTTTTGCGGCGGTGCTAAACACTACTGGCACGATCTCCTGCGCCCGCAGATCGTGAAGTCAGTCGAGCGTGCAACGCCCCGGACCGGATATTGAGTTGCGCCCCCTGCCTTAGCGCCAGCTGCTAGGAACGACAGGTAGAGGGGAACGTTTTCAAGTCAGGAAGGGGCTGGGGGAGCGCTATTTAAAGGCGGGCACTTCCTGCCTTTTCTTGTCGGCAAAAGTTTTGGTACACGCAGGTTGAGAGGAAGAGACACGTCTGGAGAGATTTAACGTTGTCCAAAGGAGTTTTAGAAACATAGAAACAGAGAAGATAGGAGCAGGAGTAGGCCATTCGGCCCCTCGAGCCTGCTCCGCCATTTAATGAGATCATGGCTGATCATCCAAATTCTGTACCCTGTCCCTGCTTTCTCCCCATATCTCTTGATCCCATTAGCCTTAAAAAAAATATCTAACTCCTTCTTGAATATATTTTATGAATTGGCCTCTACTGCCTTCTGTGGTAGAGAATTCCACAGGTTCACCACTCTCTGGGTGAAGAAATTCCTCCTGATCTCAGTCCTAAATGGCTTACCCCTTATCCTTAGACTGTGACCCCTGGTTCTGGACTCCCCCGCCATCGGGAACATCCTTCCCGCATCTAGTCTGTCTAGTCCTGTTAGAATGTTATAAGTTTCAATGAGATCCCCTCTCATTCTTCTAAACTCCAGCGAGTATAAGCCCAATCGACCCAATCTCTCCTCATATGTCATTCCTGCCACCCCAGGTATCAGTCTGGTGAATCTTCGCTGCACTCCCTCCATGGCAAGAACATCCTTCCTCAGATAAGGCAACCAAAACTGCACACAATACTCAAGGTGTGGTCTCACCAAGGCCCTGTACAACTGCAGCAAGACATCCTTGCTCCTGTACTCGAATCCTCTCGCTATGAAGGCCAACATACCATTTGCCTTCTTAACCGCCTGCTGCACCTGCATGCTTACCTTCAGCGACTGGTGCACAAGGACAACCAGGTCTCGTTGCACTTCCCCTTCTCCCAATCTATTGCCGTTCAGATAATAATCTGCCTTCCTGTTTTTGCCACCAAAGTGGATAACCTCGCATTTATCCACATTTTACTGCATCTGCCATGCATCTGCCCAATCACCCAACCTGTCCAAATCATACTGGAATTTCTCTGCATCCTCCTCACAGCACACACGCCCACCCAGCTTTGTGTCGTCTGCAAACTTGGAGATATTACATCTAGTTCCCTCGTCTAGATCATTAATATATATTGTGAATAGCTGGGGTCCCAGCACCGATCCCTGCGGTACCCCACTAGTCACTGCCTGCCACTCGGAAAAGGACCCGTTTATTCCAACTCTTTGCTTCCTGTCTGCCAACCAGTTTTCTATCCAAGTCAGTACCTTACCCCCAATCCCATGTGCTTCAACTTTACACGCTAATCTCTATGCGGGACCTTATCGAAAGCCTTCTGAAAGTCCAAATACACCACATCCACTGGTTCTCCCTTATCTATTCTACCAGTTACATCCTCAAAAAATTCCAGTAGATTAGTCAAGCACGATTTACCTTTTGTAAATCCATGTTGACTTTGTCCAATCCTGTCACTGTTTTCCAAGTGCTCTGCTATTACATCTTTTATAATGGACTCTAGCATTTTCCCCACTACCGATGTCAGGCTTACCAGTCTATAATACCCCGTTTTCTCTCGACCACCTTTTTTAACTAGTTGGGTTACATTAGCTACCCTCCAAGCCATGGGAACTGTGCCAGAATCTATAGAATTTTGGAAGATGACCAGCAATGCATCTACTATTTCTAGGGCCACTTCTTTAAGTACCCTAGGATGTAGATCATCAGGCCCTGGGGATTTATCGGCCTTCAATGTCGTCAATTTCCCTAACACCATTTCCCTACAAATACTGATTTCATTCAGTTCCTCCCTCTCATTAGACCCTATGTTCCCCAATATCTCTGGGAGGTTATTTGTGTCCTCCTTTGTGAAGACAGAACCAAAGTATGTATTTAATTGGTCAGCCATTTCTTTGTTCCCCATTATAAATTCCCCTGATTCTGACTGTAAAGGACCTACGCTTGACTTCACCAATCTTTTTCTCTTCACATATCTATAGAAGCTTTTACAGTCAGTTTTTATGTTCCCAGAAAGCTTACTCTCATATTCTATTTTCCCCCTCTTAATTAATCCTTTTGTCCTCCTTTGCTGAATCCTAAACTGCTCCCAATCCTCAGGTTTGCTGCTTTTTCTGGCCAATTTATATGTCCTCTCCTTGGATCTTATGCTATCCCTAATTTCCCTTGTTAGCCACGGTTGCGTCACCATTTTTGTTTTATTTTTATGCCAGACAGGGATGAACAAATTCTGTAGTTCATCCATGCGATCTTTAATTGTTTGCCATTGCCTATCCACCGTCAACCCTTTAAGTAACGTTCCCCAATCCATCCTAGCAAACTCGCGCCTCATACCATCGTAGTTTCCTTTATTTAAATTCAGGACCCTAGTCTCTAAGTCAACTACTTCACTCTCCATCTTAATGTAGAATTCTATCATATTATGATTGCTCATCCCCAAGGGGCCTCGCACAACAAGATTGCTAATCAATCCTTTCTCATTACATAATACCCAGTCTAAGATGGCCTGATCTCTAGTTGGTTCCTCGACATATTGGTCCAGGAAACCATCCTGTATACACTCTAGGAATTCCTCCTCCACAGTATTGTTACTAATTTGGTTAGCCCAATCTATATGTAGATTAAAGTCACCCATGATAACTGCTGTGCCCTTATTGCACGCGTCTCTAATTTCCCGTTTAATGCCATCCCCAACCTCAGCATTACTATTTGGGGGTCTGTATACAACTCCCACTAACGTTTTCTGCCCCTTGGTATTTCTCAGCTCTACCCATACAGATTCCACATCATCAGAGCTAATATCCTTCCTTACTATTGTGTTAATCGCCTCTTTAACCAGCAATGCTACCCCACCTCCTTTTCCTTTTTGCTTGTCCTTCCTGAATATTGAATACCCCTGGATGTTGAATTCCCAGCCTTGGTCACCCTGGAGCCATGTCTCCGTAATCCCAATTATATCATATCCATTTACATCTATTTGCGCAGCTAATTCATCCACCTTATTACGATACCCTTCAAGGGTCATCGACCTGAAACGTTAACTTTGTTTCTCTCTCCACAGGTGCTGCCTGACCTGCTGAGTATTGCCAGCATTTTCTCTTTTTATTTCAGATTTCCAGCATCCGCAGTATTTTGCTTTTGGAATAACAAAATGATTGTTCAAGGAGATTTTAATTACCTGCCTATTGATTGGGACAGAGAGGGGATAAAGGGAATAGAATTCCTGCAATGTGTAGAGGACTCATTCCTCAAGCAGTTTGTTCACATCCCTACAACGGGAGAGACATTGATAGATCTAGTTATGAGTAATGAATTAAATGTCGGTAAGTACCTTGATAAAGGAGATTATTTCATGTTTCAGAATGCAATGGATAAATAAAGGCATTAGAAACAAACTAAAATTGAAGAAGAGGGCATATGGTACCTAGAGGCATAAAGAAAAAGACTTGCATTTATATAGCGCCTTTCATGACCTCAGGATGTTCCAAAGCGCTTTACAGTCAATGAAGTACTTTTGAAGTGCAGTCACTGTTGTAATGTAGGAAACACAGCAGCCAATTTGTGCACAGCAAGCTCCCACAAACAGCGACTTTGACCCAGTGACGATGAAGGATCGGCCGATATACTTCTAAGTCAGGATGGTGTGTGACTTAGAGGGGAACTTGGAGGTGGTGGTGTTCCCATGCGCCTGATGCCCTTGTCCTTCTAGGTGGAAGAGGTCGCGGGTTTGGGAGGTGCTGCCGAAGAATCCTTGGCGAGTTGCTGCAGTGCATCTTGTAGATGGTACACACTGCAGCCACGGTACGCCGGTGGTGGAGGGAGTGAATGTTTAAGGTGGTGGATGGGGTGCCAATCAAACGGGCTGCTTTATCGTGGATGATGTCGAGCTTCTTGAGTGTTGTTGCAGCTGCACTCATCCAGGCAAGTGGAGAGTATTCCATCACACTCCTTACTTGTGCCTTGTAGATGGTGGAAAGGCTTTGGGGAGTCAGGAGGTGAGACACTCGCCACAGAATACCCAGCCTCTGACCTGCTCTTGTTGCCACAGTATTTATGTGGCTGGTCCAGTTAAGTTTCTGGTCAATGGTGACCCCCAGGATGTTGATAATGGGGGATTCGGCGATGGTAATGCCGTTGAATGTCAAAGGGAGGTGGTTAGACTCTCGCTTGTTGGAGATAGTCATTGCCTGGCACTTCTGTGGCGCGAATGTTACCTGCCACTTATCAGCCCAAGCCTGAACATTGTCCAGGTCTTGTTGCATGCGGGCATGGACTGCTTAATTATCTGAGGAGTTGTGAATAGCGCTGAACACTGTGCAGTCATCAGCGAACATCCCCACTTCTGACCTTATGATGGAGGGAAGGTCATTGATGAAGCAGCTGAAGATGGTTGGGCCTAGGACACTGCCCTGAGGAACTCCTGCAGCGATGTCCTTGGGCTGTGATGATTGACCTTCAATCACCACAACCATCTTCCTTTGTGCTGGGTATGACTTCAGCCAGTGGAGAGTTTTCCCCCTGATTCCCATTGACTTCAGTTTTCCTCGGGCTCCTTGCTGCCTTGATGTCAAGGACAGTCACTTTCACCTCACCTCTGGAATTGAGAGATAATGTACTAAATAAAAAGTATTAGAGAAGTTATTTAAGCTAAAGAAGGACAAAGTGGACCTGATGGAATACATTCAAGGTTCCTGAGGGAAATGGGGGCTCTAGAAATTATATTTCAGGGTTCTACTGAGAGTGGACATGTGTCTGAGGACTGGGGAATGGTCAATGTAATATCCATCGTCAGAAAGGGAGACAGAGCTCGCCCAGATAATTACAGGCCAGTTGTTCTAACATCTGTGGTAGGGAACAGTTTGGAATCTTTTAATTATAGATGAAATTGCTAAATATCTGTATCTAGAGAAAATAATTAGAAGCAGCCAACACGGATTTCTGAATGGAAGATCGTGCTTGACAAACCTGATAGATTCTTTGAGGAGGTGACAGCTGTGGTGATGGGGAAATGCAGTGGATGTGGTGTACAGGGACTTTCAGAAAGTCTTTGACAAGGTACCATGCAGGAGACTATTGGAGAAGATTAGGGGTTTTTGGAATTAGGGGGCGGGTAGCAAATTGGATTACAAACTGGTTAGAAGGGAGGAAACAGAGAGTAGGAGTTGAGGGCAGTTTCTCAGAGGGGGTGGAAGTGGGTAGCAGTGCCCCACAGGGTTCTGTTCTGGGACCACTTCTGTTCACTGTATACATCAATGATTTGGATACAGGGCTAGAGGGAGTGGTGTTGATATATACAGACAATACTAAAATAGTAAATAACTCCGAGGACCAAAGGAAGCTGCGAAGATATTGATTAGATGGTGGAATGGGGGAAAGCTGGGTGATGTGGAAGAGCAGAGGGATTTGGAGGTTCAGGTTCACAAGACTTTAAAAGCAGCACCTCAAGTGGGTAAGGTCATTAAAAAAAAGGTAATGGAATAGTCGTTTTATGGCAAGAGATACAGAATATAAAAGGCGAGATGTAATGATGAATCTATAAAACCTTAATTAGACCACAGTTGGAGCACTGTGTGTGGTTTTGGGCTATAGGAAGGATGTTGAGGCAATGGAGAGGGTACAGCACAGATTCACTAGGATGCTGCCTGGTGTGAGGAAATACAGATATGAAAAAACGTGAAAAATTGGGGGTGTTTTAATTAGAACAGAGGAGATTACAGGTGATTTGATAGAGGTGTTTAAAATTATGAAGGGATGGGGCAGGCTAGATAGAAACAGCCTTTTCCAGTTGTTGAGGGGTCTAGAACAAGGGGATATAGATACAATCATAGAATCATAGAAGATAGGAGCAGGAGTAGGCCGATACGATAGCAAAATACTGCGGATGCTGGAAATCTGAAATAACAACAGAAAATGCTGGAAAAACTCAGCAGGCCAGGCAGCATCCGTGGAGAGAGAAAGAGAGTTAACGTTTCAGGTCGATGACCTTTCGTCAGAACTGTGAAGAGCCGGAAATCAAATAGAGTTAAGGCCAGAGTAAAGCTGGGAAAAGGGGGAGGGGATAAAAGAACAAAGGGGGAGATGAAGAGACATTAAGAGACATTAAGAGATATGCAAGGCTAGAGGTGGTGTTAATGTGACAGATTAAGGCTGAAAGAAGTGTGAAATCCACTGGCAGAATGAAGGACAGCTGCCAGCTTCTAGGAGGAAAAAAAAGGTGGGGGGGGGCAAATAAAAGGGTGGAAAAAATAAAATATAAATGTGATTGGAGCTGAGGTTATGATCTAAAATTGTTGAACTCGATATTGAGTCCAGAGGGCTGTAGCGTGCCTAAACGAAAGATGAGGTGCTGTTCCTCGAGCTTACGCTGCGCTTCCGTGGAACAGTGTAATAGGCCGAGGACGGTGAGGTCAGAGTGGGAGTGAAGTGGTGAATTAAAGTGACAGGCCACCGGGAGCTCGGGGTCCCCCTTACGGACTGAACGGAGGTGTTCCGCAAAGCGGTCACCCAATCTGCGTTTGGTCTCCCCAATGTAGAGGAGACCACATCGTGAGCAGCGAATACAGTATACTAAATTGCAGGAAGTACAAGTAAATCGCTGTTTCACCTGGAAGGGGTGTTTGGGGCCCTGGACAGTGGGAAGAGGGGAGGTGTAAGGGCATGTGTTGCATCTCCTGCGCGTGCACGGGAAGGTGCCGGGCGAAGGGGAAGGGGTGCTGGGGGTGGTAGAGGAGTGGACTAGGGTGTCGCGGAGGGAGCGGTCCCTGCGGAATGCTGAAAGGGGAGGTGAGGGGAAGATGTGTTTGGTGGTGGGATCACGCTGGAGGTGGCGGAAATGGCGGAGGATGATCCGTTGAATGTGGAGGCTGGTGGGGTGAAAGGTGAGGACAAGGGGAACCCTATCGTGGTTCCGGGAGGGAGGGGCAGGGGTGAGGGCAGAAGTGCGGGAGATAGAACGGACACGGTCGAGGGCCGTGTCGACCACGGTAGAGGGGAATCCTCGGTTGAGGAAAAAGGAAGACATGTCGGAAGCGCTGGTATGGAAGGTGGCATCATCAGAGCAGATGCGGCGGAGACGCAGAAACTGGGAGAATGGAATAGAGTCCTTACAGGAGGCGGGGTGGGAGGAAGTGTAGTCCAGGTAGCTGTGGGAGTCAGTGGGCTTGTAGTGAATGTTAGTCAATAACCTATCCCCAGAGATGGAGATGGAGAAGTCGAGGAAGGGAAGGGAAGAGTCGGAGATGGACCATGTGAAGGTGAGGGAAGGGTGGAAATTGGAAGCATAGTGAATGAAATGTTCTAGTTCAGGGCGAGAGCAGGAGACGGCACCGATACAGTCATCAATGTACCGGAAAAAGAGGTGAGGGAGGGGACCCGAGTAGGACTGGAACAAAGAGTGTTCCACATATCCCACGAAAAGGCAGGCATAGCTAGGACCCATGCGGGTACCCATAGCAACACCTTTAATTTGGAGGAAATGGGTAGAGTCAAAGGAAAAGTTGTTCAATGTGAGAACAAGTTCAGCCAGGCGGAGGAGGGTGGTGGTGGATGGGGACTGGTTGGGCCTCTGTTCAAGGAAGAAGCGGAGCGCCCTCAGGCCATCCTGGTGGGGAATGGAGGTGTAGAGGGATTGTACGTCCATAGTGAAGAGGAGACGGTTGGGGCCGGGAAACTGGAAACTGTTAAAATGGCGGAGGGCATCGGAAGAGTCGCGGATGTAGGTGGGAAGAGACTGGACAAGGGGAGAAAAAATAGAGTCGAGATAGGAAGAGATAAGTTCCGTGGGGCAAGAACAGGCTGAAACGATGGGTCTACCGGGGCAGTCCTGTTTGTGGATCTTGGGAAGGAGGTAGAAGCGGGCTGTGCGCGGTTGGGGAACTATGAGGTTGGCGGCCGTGGGGGGAAGATCTCCAGAGGAGATGAGGTCAGTGACGGTCTTGGACACGGTGGCTTGATGTTCAGTAGTGGGGTCATGGTCCAGGTGGAGGTAGGAGGAGGTGTCAGAGAGTTGGCGTTCAACTTCCGCTAGGTAGAGGTCGGTTCGCCAAACAACA
Organism: Squalus acanthias; assembly: GCA_030390025.1. NCBI lineage: Eukaryota > Metazoa > Chordata > Chondrichthyes > Squaliformes > Squalidae > Squalus > Squalus acanthias. The sequence goes on along the minus strand of CM059451.1, from coordinate 1,009,857 downwards.
ACAGCGCCACCCTTGTCAGCAGGCTTAATGACAATGTCAGGGTTGGATCGGAGAGAATGGAGTGCTGCAAGTTCAGAGGGAGGTAGGTTGGAGTGAGTGAGGGGAGCAGAGAAATTGAGCTGGCCGATGTCACGGCGGCAGTTAGCAATGAAAAGATCTAGAGAGGGTAAGAGGCCAGAGGGAGGGGTCCAGGTGGAACGAGAATTCTGAAAGCGGGAGAAAGGGTCAGCCGTGCGGGGGGAAGACTCCTGGCCAGAGAAGTGGGCACGGAGACGGAGGCGGCGGAAAAAGAGCTCAGCATCGTGCCGAGCTGTAGGCCGTTCGGCCTCTCTAGCCTGCTCCGCCATTCAATGCGATCATGGCTGATCATCCAAACTCAGTACCCTGTCCCTGCTTTCTCCACATATTCCTTGATCCCTTTAGCCTTAAGAAATATATCCAACTCCTTCTTGAATCTATTTAATGAATTGGCCTCTACTGCCTTCTGTGGCAGAGAATCCCACAGGTTCACCACTCTCTGGGTGAAGAAATTCCTCCTCATTTCTGTCCTAAATGGCTTACCCCTTATCCTTAGACTGTGACCCCTGGTTCTGGACTCCCCGACCATCGGGAACATCCTCCCTGCATCTAGTTTGTCCTGTCCTGTCAGAATTTTATAAGTTTCAATGAGATCCCCTCTCATTCTTCTAAACTCCAGCGAGTATAAGCCCAATCGACCTAATCTCTCTTCATACGTCATTCCTGCCATCCCAGGTATCAGCCTTGTGAATCTTCGCTGAACTCCTTCCATGGCAAGAACATCCTTCCTCAGATAAGGTGACCAAAACTGCACACAGTACTCAAGGTGTGGTCTCACCAAGGCCCTGTACAACTGCAGCAAGACATCCTTGTTCCTGTACTCAAACCCTCTCGCTATGAAGGCCAACATACCATTTGCCTTCTTAACCGCCTGCTGCACCTGCATGCTTACCTTCAGCGACTGGTGCACAAGGACACCCAGGTCTCGTTGCACTTCCCCTTCTCCCAATCTATTGCCATTCAGATAATAATCTGCCTTTCTGTTTTTGACACCAAAGTGGATAACCTCACATTTATCCACGTTATATTGCATCTGCCACACTTCTGCCCAATCACCCAACCTGTCCAAATCATCCTGGAGTTTCTCGGCATCCTCCTCGCAGCACACACGCCCACCCAGTTTTGTGTCGTCTGCAAACTTGGAGATATTACATCTAGTTCCCTTGTCTAGATCATTAATATATACAGGAAGCTCTTTATTAACCGGCACCGACGGGACCGGCGTGGTGCCGGTTAATCAAAAAGTCCGGATAATGGAGAGTTATATCTCCCAACGTACGAGAGCCCCGTACACATTGACATGCGCCTGCATTCGGAGCTCCGTCTCCCCGGGAACCGCCAGCTGACCATCTGTCGTGTCCGCTGCCTACCCGGGCTGCACATTCCCCTCCCAATCTACACGCTCCGATACAAGGCAAACGCCTCGGGGTTTTTTTTAAAGTTAATTTTAAACGAGAGATGAAGGAAAACCCCGGTTACCTACTCAAGAATTTTGCCGGTTAAGAGAGATTTCTGGATATTTGGGTGCCGGTTAATAAAGAGTTTCCTGTATTGTGAATAGCTGGGGTCCAAGGACCGATCCCTGCGGTACCCCACTAGTCACTGCCTGCCACTCGGAAAAAGACCCGTTTATTCCAACTCTTTGCTTTCTGTCTGCCAACCAGTTCTCTATCAAAGTCAATACCTTGCCCCCAATCCCATGTGCCTTAACTTTACACACTAATCTCTTATGTGGGACCTTATCAAAAGCCTTTTGGAAGTCCAAATACACCACATCCACTGGTTCTCCCTTATCTATTTTACCAGTTACATCCTCAAAAAATTCCAGTAGATTAGTCAAGCATGATTTACCTTTTGTAAATCCATGTTGACTTTGTCCGATCCTGTCACTGTTTTCCAAGTGCTCAGCTATTACATCTTTTATAATGGACTCTAGCATTTTCCCCACTACCGATGTCAGGCTTACTGGTCTGTAATTCCCCGTTTTCTCTCTACCACCCTTTTTGAATAGTGGGGTAACATTAGCTATCTCCAATCCATGGGTACTGTTCCAGATTCCATCGAATGTTGGAAGATGATCAGCAATGCATCTACTATTTCTAGGGCCACTTCCCTAAGTACCCTCGGATGTAGATTATCAGGCCCTGGGGATTTATCGGCCTTCAATCCCTTCAATTTCCCTAAACCATTTCCCTACAAATACTGATTTCTTTCAGTTCCTCCCTTTCATCAGACCCTATGTTCCCCAACATCTCTGGGAGGTTATTTGTGTCCTCCTTTGTGAAGACAGAACCAAAATATGTATTTAATTGGTCTGACATTTCTTTGTTCCCCATTATAAGTTTCCCTGATTCTGACTGCAAGTGACCTATGCTTGATTTCACTAATCTTTTTCTCTCCACATATCTATAAAAGCTTTTACAGTCAGTTTTTATGTTCCCTGCAAGCTTACTCTCGTATTCTATTTTCCCCTTCTTAATTAATCCCTTTGTCCTCCTTTGTTGAATCTTAAACTGCTCCCAATCCTCAGGGTTACTGCTTTTTCTGGCCAATTTATATGTCCTCTCCTTGGATCTTATGCTATCCCTAATTTCCCTTGTTAGCCACGGTTGAGTCACCCTTTTTGTTTTATTCTTATGCCAAATTGGGATGAACAAATTCTGTAGTTCGTTCATGCCATCTTTGAATGTTTGCCATTGCCTATCCACTGTCAACCCTTTGAGTGACATTCCCCAATCAATCCTACCCAACTCGCACCTCATACCATCGTAGTTTCCTTTATTTAAATTCAGGACCCTAGTCTCCGAGTCAACTACTTTACTCTCCATCCTAATGAAGAATTCTATCATATTATGATCGCTCCGACCCAAGGTTAAAAGTAAGAGATTTAGGACAGAGATCAGGAGAAACTGTTTTACACAGAGGGTTATGAGGCTGTGGAATTCACTACCAGAGTTAGTGATTGAAGCAGAGACCATGTCAACATTTAAGAGTAGGTTTTATAGGTTGAAGGAAAGGAATATGGGAACAGAGCAGGTACATGGGATTAGGATTACTGCTCATGTGGAAGGTAAACATCAACACAGACTGATCAGGCTGAACAGTCTGTTTTCATGTTGTAATTTCTATGTAATTCTACGTGCAAGAAGAAATAGGTGAGTATGTGAGAAACAGCCTTGTTGGTGAATGAGACCTTCAGGCTCTCGTTTGACAGTGAGTATGAGAGGTGTCCGTGTATCTGAGTAAGGGCGTTTATATGGAGGTTGGTTGAAGCGAGGAGGGCTGAGTAATTGGAGATGTGGTAGCGTGAGCTCAGATACAGATTAAAGTGCCAAGTATGAGAAGTCACTTGGAGCAAAGATTGAGTGAGGACTGAAGGGAAGGTATTTTTGTAATGATCTTGAAGGAGAGGTGGGAAGGATGGTAGAAAATGAGGCGTTCAAATGTGGCTGAGTATGGGGACAGAGGAAGATGAGACCTGGATGAGTGCCACACTGCACCTGTGACAGTTTGGGTGGGGGACATGGTGGAAAGTGTAGCCTGGCAGGGTGGTTTTGATAAGAGGGAAGGAGTAATTATCGGCAAGCCAGGTCGTGGCTAGCAAGGTCCTTTTCGATGTGAGACATTTTATAGGGCAATGCAAAGGGGTTGGGCAGCTGGAGACTTGCTGGAGCTGGTGGGGGGAGGGTCAGAGGGGCCATAGGGATAGAGAGATAGAGGGGTTGGAGGTTAAACTCTGAGGAGCACAGCAGATGGGTTAAACACCTGGAGAGAGGGAGAAGGGAAGCTGGCTTTCTTCAGAGATACTTAAAGGTAAATCCAGTGATCCTGTGCTTCTAGTGGAGAGCCACAATCAAAGGGACTGCCGGTTGGAAAATCAGCTGAGTGCTGTATTCCTACCACTGGTCGTTGCTCCCTTCGATTGTATCTCCCCACTGGGAACTGGTTGAATTTATCCTTTAGTATCCAGCAGAAAGGAAGTCGTTTATTTGCAGCCTGGAGCTTTGAAATGGTTCAGAAAGCTTAGGCCGTGACTTCAAACTGTCCCTGTCGAGTGCGGGCACCATGTTACGTGGTCACTCATACACATTGAAACCGAGCCGTGGTGACCTCCAGGGCGGGTGGGAAGCATGAGAATGTGAGCAAGCAGACACCGAGTCAGGAGCGCTGTGTAAAAGGCAGATGGTTGGCATGTGTGCCAGTTTTAGGACTCCAATGCAGGATTCACTGAGAAAAAGTAAGTAAAGTGATCATATTCTATCTGAGCAAGCTTTAATGATAGACCATTAAATGTAAAATGACCCTGGGTGGCAGACCAAAGCAGTACTACACAGACCTTTATTCTATTCCAGTGATTGATCCTTCCTATCCTGTCTAATTGGTATTTTACCCCATTCACTGGATGATTGCACCCATTCCACTCAATGTACGAATAGGTATCTGTAACCAGAGAGCGTTCCCTGATAGCTCAATGGGTAAGTGCACTCCCCTGTGTGGGACTCAACCATGCAGACTCAGAAGGTCCCAGATTCACACCCTGATCTGTTCTGAGCTAAGTCACCTCAGCTGGAGCAGTGGTATAGCTTGAAAGGGTTAATTTGGAATGGTCAAATTTAATTTCTACACAATTTGCAATAAAACCATGAGCAGTGAAGGTTTTGCAAATTGAGACAAGGAATAGATAAGCTTACAGCTGCCAGACAGATTTTTGAGGGAGGGTTCAGTGTTTAATAAACGGTATTGAAAGAGGCCTTTTACAGAGTTAGCTAGAGACCGTAGGCACGGTGCCAATCACAGATAACATACAGTAGTAAACCGTGGGATTAGACTATGCTCAAAAAGGTGTAACAAGATGTAACTGCTTTTATGATTATTGCCAAATAAATATAGATAAAGGCAAAATATAATCAGGTGATTAATGTAATACCATATAATTGGACGAAAATCGATGTATGATGGCATGTAGCCAGAAATATTGAATATAAGCTGTACTGAACAAAGGTTAAACGAGAAGGATGTTACAAAGGTCACGGGACCTTTTTGACTCCGGCTCCCAAAGTACTTTGTCAATAAACTGTGTGTTTTTGAACTTCATCTAGGCTCTGAGAATCTTATTTTCTCCCCAACAATTTGGCGCTGCGAGGTTGACAGACCGTTTGTACCAGTGAACTCGGACGAGCAGTCAAAATTTTGACCGTCCAACAATTGTGTCACCTGGGAACGCGGAGTAACAGCATCGTAGCACTCCGAATGAGAAAGAGTTGTGAGAAGTGAGAAACACACACAGTGAGTAGATGTGAGAAAGAGAGAGAGAGAGAAAGTGAGTAAATGGTGACTGTGGATGTTGAATAAGGCACACTCAGCCTGAGCTGGTTGTTAAGAGGGCAAATGCCCCACGCGAAGGCCAGGATTAACTGAGTGTGTGGATTGAATGAAAGTAAGAGTACATAATTTGAGGACATTTGAATGATATAAAGTAATTAAGGCAGAACTGTTGTAGCGATATATGTCGAGAAGGGTAAGACCTGATTAAGCCCAGCGGACAAGGGGAGTGCCTGTCTCATACGCCTAGCCTCAGGCCGGTTATTAAGAGGGCAAATGCCCCACGTGAAGGCCAGGACCATAAAGTAGGCGTAGAGGCTCCAAAGCACTCCGGGAGGCAAAGTCAGAGGTGTGATTGAGTAACCGAAGTGTCACGAACTTTTTATTCGAAGGAAAATCTGTCGCCTAGCGAGACACAACAGAAGTAGGGTAAGATTGTAGTCAGACTAGGTTTCCTAGACCAGCCCGATTAGAGGAACGCAGTAGAGGACTGACGTCGGACTATAGATGGCATCGGGGAAAGGACTAGACTGGGGGCCAGAAGGGTCCCTTACTAGGTTCTATGCAGATGACCGGAAGGGTATGGTGGAAAAGATGATCAAGGACGGATGGGATCCGTTCCAGTCACCTGCCACTCAGAGGGAGTGGTGGATGAGACAGAAACAGAAAAGGATTAAGAAAGCAGAAGTGATCTTAGTACACCAACTGGTCGTAATGACCAGGAAGGTACGAGATCTACATGTGGGTTTGATGAGACACAACGAGAAAATCTTAGAGCTACAACAGGAGAATGAATACTTAAGAACAGGACAGAAGTTAAAGGAAAAACTGTTTAACCCTTTGAAAGCTCGTTTTGTTGTTTTGAGTTTGTTAATTGTTTTACAAAAAATAAGCTTCAGCCTTGAAGTCACAGTTGCCAATGTGCCTGGAAGAAAAAAAATGAATTTGAATGTCTACAAGGAATGGGTAATTGTTTCTTTGTTAATGTGGCTATGGTTTCTTTCTTTATCTTTGATACTGGTTAGTTTAAAAGAAAATTTTGATCTAGATTGAATTGGAGTTATTGAGGTTAATTAACCTATTAAAACCAGACTTTTATTGTGCACGGTGAAATTCTGGTTGGTGTAAATTTGTGTAGACCACATTGAATAAGATATTTAATGGTCTGAAACCAGACTTTAAAATATTTACAGTCTTGGATACAGAACGGGTTCTGGTCCATACCATAATGATAAATAAAAAGTATTAATAACTTGGACCACGTGAGAATGTTTGATCTATGTTTTCAATCTTAAATATTGTACTGGACAGTAAAGTTCCTCCAGGGCTCATGAATGAGATATGAATGGTAATTAATAGGATGTGTAAAATGGAGAAAGGAAGTGATTGAGGGTGAGATAGAAACAGGAGAATTACACCACCAATTGAGAATTTTCCAAACTTTCTGGTGAAAGTCAGGAAAGTGTAGTTAAGAATAGTAAATTGATAGCTTTCTCTTGGAGACATTTGTGTCCCTGCCTATAATGAACTTTTTAAGGAAACTGAATTTGATAGCCTGGCCACTACCCAAGACATCGGGACCATGCAGAGGAAGATGAACAAAGACCTCCAGACAATCTTTTGATAAGATACCTGAAAGCCCGAGAAAGGCACATGTGGCATGATGGAGATGTGAGTGTGCAAATGTGATTTGTTACATGTGAGGCAGTTGCCATCCGGGAATGTATGTTGAATCTGCACTGAAGAACGGGTCTCAGACATGCTCAGTTACTTGATAACAGCAAAACATGAAATGGTTAATGTGGTTCAGGAGAGCGAGACAACTTTTAAAGCATTGACACATACTCCGTCGAGAAACTATCTAATTAATGAAACAATCAGAATAGAGTTAAATACACTGGTACCTGTTAGAGGGATTGAAATTGAAGTTGAAGTGGAGAGTTACATGGAATCTGGATTGGGACAATTGAGGGCTAAGGAGAAATCATGTTTAGTAAGAATTATCCACAAGATGAATATGAGTAAAAGAGAGATCTGGAGAATCTTTTAAGTCCATGATTTGTTGACTAGATGTTAAACTGTAATGTCGATGGAAATGATTGTAAGACTGAATTTAACTGTGACTGTAATAATTGTGTTTTGTAGGTAACAGAGCGTGGGAAAAACCAGTGTGAATCCAGTATGAGATGGTTTTAGTGGTGCCTCCTGTGTCACCACTACCACAATTACCATGCTTATGGGTCTAACAGGACCTGGCCCATCAACCAACACGTTTTTAAGTATGAGCTACACAATTATGTGGCACAATTCGGGTACTACATTCCCCTGTTGTCTGAGGAATTCAGTAAGCCTGTGATGCGACTGAACTCCTCCCTAAAGCATTTTTATGTTGTGGAGCAAGACAATTCGAGAATAGATATTGAAACTGACAGCATAGGGGACAACTCACACTGGTGGGATATTGGGCGTAATACATCAGCACACCCTTAGATTTGTATTATTTCACACGCTCTGGTAGTTCTCCAACTTGTAATGATAGTGTATTTGATATATGTAACCTATGTAGTAAGATACATAAGCCAATTGGGTACTCATGCCTATGACTAACCAGCACCAACAAATTAATTGAGCACACCGAAAGAGAAGATCCAAAGCAATGTAGAGGAGACCCCAGGCGGGGTAACATCAGGAAAGATAGAAGAAACAGAGGATACCCCAGGCGGGGCAGAATTGGAACACCGGAACAATGAATTGAATTTGAATAAGGGGTCCCTGGGAAAAGATACAAATAGACTTTACGGGACCCCTACCGATCTCAAGGGGAAGGGTATACTGCTTAGTGATAATAGATCCATTCACAAGATGGGTGGAAGCTTTTCCCACACGAAACTGCACAGCTACCACAGTGGCCCGGATAATGGCAGAAGAAATAATACCGAGGTGGGGGGTTCCTATTCAAATCGACTCTGACCAGGGAACCCATTTCACGGGTACGGTAGTAAAGAATATCTGCGCATGGATGGGAATAAAACAAAAATTCCACATTCCCTACCGTCCTCAGAGCTCTGGGATGGTGGAGCGAATGAACCGAACCCTAAAAACCGCATTAGCAAAGGCTCTGAGTGAAATTCACCAATTTTGGGTAGATGCTCTGCCCGCAGTCCTGATGAAATTGCGAGCTATCCCTAATTGAACGACAGGCTTATCTCCCTATGAATTAATGACAGGGCGAGCAATGCAACTCCCTTATGGAATTATCATGGGGGGGAGAGGAACTAGGACCCTTACAGGATAGGATCCGCCGATATGTCCTTGAATTAAGCAAGCAGTTAAAAGAAATGAGACAGCAGGTTAGAGAAAGACAGGAAGTAAAGGATAAAAATCCAAATGGTTGTGATTGGAGAACCAAACTAACAATTGTATTATTACACCCTCACAGGAAGAACAGAATCTACAAGCAACAAATAGTTAGGTTGGCGATATAGCCTTTGGGACATTGTTAATTTAGAGTAATAAGATGAAATTGCTTATGTGTATTAGTGTAATCGCAATATGCACTACGGACATTGCCTCGTTGAAATACAAGTGCCTTCTTCGGAAACAAGATCCAATACGATTGTGTGACCAAGACACGATTTACTGCCCAGCCCCTGATGAAAGAGATGGAGAGGAGTGGAAGCTGGAGCGAGAAACCGACACTACAGCCTGGCTTACCAAAGATTCAAGAACTTATATAACTGGCAGGAGTAATTGGACTGTCCCATGCGGGGATACTCCTTGCCTAGTTGACTTACGGTGTCCCACAGCCCAGAAATATCAAAACCAGAAATCAAACAGACGGTTGAAACGAGAATTAAATGTAAACACATTTCTGTATATGTCTTATACCTATGCAAAACGAAGTAATGTATCTAAATGTTGGGTATGTGCACACGTTCCTATACATGCACAGGAAGGGATCCCTTTAAGACCAGTACCATTTAATGAGTCAGAGATGGCAGCATGGTATTTAAATCAAAACTCTTCCAGGAATGGTCTCAGGATGGGAGCTCAAACAACAGGAGGGACCTACCAGGTGGATGTGAGTGGGGATAAAAAGGAGATGGCACTTTTATGTAACAAAGAATTAAACACTGAACCCATTCTATCCGATGCAGAGAGAAAAAAGGACGGGTCCTCAGGACAGGGATCCTACACCATCAATACAGGGTTATAACCCCGGGGATGGTAACAAAGGCAAGGTAATTGGTTCCCGGGATAAAAAGCTTGATCTGGGACCAAACAGGAGGGACTGAAAGGGTTAATTTGGAATGGTCAAATTTAATTTCTACACAATTTGCAATAAAACCATGAGCAGTGAAGGTTTTGCAAATTGAGACAAGGAATAGATAAGCTTACAGCTGCCAGACAGATTTTTGAGGGAGGGTTCAGTGTTTAATAAACGGTATTGAAAGAGGCCTTTTACAGAGTTAGCTAGAGACCGTAGGCACGGTGCCAATCACAGATAACATACAGTAGTAAACCGTGGGATTAGACTATGCTCAAAAAGGTGTAACAAGATGTAACTGCTTTTATGATTATTGCCAAATAAATATAGATAAAGGCAAAATATAATCAGGTGATTAATGTAATACCATATAATTGGACGAAAATCGATGTATGATGGCATGTAGCCAGAAATATTGAATATAAGCTGTACTGAACAAAGGTTAAACGAGAAGGATGTTACAAAGGTCACGGGACCTTTTTGACTCCGGCTCCCAAAGTACTTTGTCAATAAACTGTGTGTTTTTGAACTTCATCTAGGCTCTGAGAATCTTATTTTCTCCCCAACATAGCTTATATACATATTTGGCCTCAGTGGTGCCAGGCCCAGCAGGGCAACAATGTACCCACATTTACAATCCTCATCGATCCACTGACTCTTGCTGAAAAGTGTGTGCGGATGCCAGTTGAGAGCAGGATTGCGTTTAGCGGTGACAACCTCCCATGATCAAATAACCTGCTGAAACTCACGGTCAAGTCTTGCACATGGGCAAGGAACGGAAGGTCACCAGTCGCTGCCACCTGGATGACGAGACCAAGATTGGGACTTCACCATGTGGGGAATTGCGGGTAAGTGATCGGCGCTGTTTCTAAAGCAGAAGTCTAGCAACTGGTGGCAATATAGGGTTGCACGATTCCATACAAAGTTATTTTACTATCAATGAAAACACTGAACTTAAGCTTTTTTGCCTGTCGGCAGTGCAGCCATCTTACCAAATCCAGTGTTGTTTGCTCTAAAATGTCCACCAGTTTTTCAACCTTGGTGTTTGCTGTAAAAATGAAGTCATCATCGACCCAGAGCAGATATTTTGTTGTGACTTGGGAAATAGCCAAATTGCGCCCAGCAAACCAACCCTGCAGAGATCATAAATCTATTAGTTCTCAATAGACTCGTACCACATAGAAATAAGACTCTCGTTACTTTCCTTCGATAAACATCCACCTTCAAGAAAATGTCAGTGACACAGTTTGTTCTTTTGAATTCCTGTTTTTCCCGTCACTTATTTTGAACTGGTTTGCAATTGGTAGCAGAAAGCTTGCCTGGTGGGAGCTGAAGGATATATGTTGGCTAGTAGGAAGGAGTGGATGGTAAATTCTGATGAAAGGTCATCGACCTGAAACGTTAACTCTGTTTCTCTCTCCACAGATGCTGCCTGACCCACTGAGTGTTTCCAGCATTTTCTGTTTTCCTTTCAGATTTCCAGCATCCGCAGTATTTTGCTTGTTATATGGGTTCTGTTTGATTCATTAGATGGGCGTGTCAAGTCTCACTCAGACTGGGTTAAAAACAAAACTTCTTTTGATGCATATATCACAAAGTTAAATTTACCTCTGTCTGTCTGATTCAATCATTTATGGTGATCATAAATCTCCTTGATATGGTGTGATAGCTGGTGGCTACCATGGGAACTAGAATGAAGATAATCAAAAAGGAAAATGGAATGTTGGCCTTTATTTCAAGGGGGTTGGAGTATAAAAGCAGGGAAGTCCTGCTACAACTGTACAGGGTGTTGGTGAGACCACACCTGGAGTACTGCGTACAGTTTTGGTCTCCTTATTTAAGGAAGGATATACTTGCATTGGAGGCAGTTCAGAGATGATTCACTAGGTTAATTCCAGAGATGAGGGGGTTGACTTATGAAGAAAGGTTGAGCAGGTTGGGCATATACTCATTGGAATTTAGAAGAATGAGAGGTGATCTTATTGAAACATATAAGATACTGAGGGGGCTCGACAAGGTAGATGCAGAGAGGATGTTTCCCCTCCTGGGGAAATCTAGAACTCGGGGGCATAGTTTCAGAATAAAGGGTCGCCCTTTTAGAACTGAGATGAGGAGGAATTTCTTCTCTCAGAGGGTCGTAAATCTGTGGAATTCTCTGCCCCAGAGAGCTGTGGAGGCTGGGTCATTAAATACATTTAAGGTGGAGATAGACAGATTTTTGCAAGATAAGGGAGTGAAGGGTTATGGGGAGCGGGCTGGGAAGTGGCTTTGAGCCCAAGATCAGCCATGATCTTATTGAATGGCGGAGCAGGCTCGAGGGGCCAAGTGGCCTATTCCTGCTCCTATTTCTTATGTTCTTATGTAATCACTAAGGTGATTGGAGTGGAAAATGATCACAAGGAGCGAGGTCACTACCCTGGCGAGGCTAAATATTGGCACTTAAAAGGAAGTACAGTCTCTGTGTCCTGTAAGATCTACTGGAGATAGGAAACTCATTCTCACTCACTTGTCCTGAACATCCAATACTAATAGAAGAGGAAGAATCCCTGAGCCCAGAAGCAATGAAACTGAAAGTCCAATAAATGAGGACATGTACATAGCATACAAGGGATACGGTAGCATAGTGGCTATGTTACTGGACTAGTAATCCAGAGATACGAGTTCAAATCCCACAACGGCAGCTGGGGAATTTAAATTCAGTGATTTAAATAAATTTGGAATTAAAAAGCTAGTATCAGGAATGGTGGCCAGGATTGTCGGAAAAACACAATATTCTTCCAAAAACCCCTCCCACTGCTCAACAACTCTCAGAACCGAAATGTAAATACCTTTTGCAATCCCTTCACGCGCAGCTGTGTAATAAGTTTAAATAAAGAAACAACCAAGAGACGTTCCCTGTAATTAATGCTCCTTTCGTCTTCTCTTCAGTGAGTTGTTCGGTAGCAATAACGCAAGAACTTATTTATACTTTAAATTATTCATGATTACATTATGATTAATAATTAAAGTTCTAGTATTCCCTTTCAAAGACATCTGCTTGTTAGCTTCATAAATGTTGAACCTGTCTCTGTCTCTCACACACAGTGAAATGAAATAACTGGGACAAAATTCTAACAGCAAACAAGTGTTTGGGATTGACTCTCACTGCCTTCGCCTGCCGTTAAGGAACAAGAACAGTAACAGGGACAAGAAAAAAAGCACAGCAACAGGAATAGGAACAAGAGGCACAAGAACAGGGACAGGAACAACAGGAAGCAGTAAAAAAGATTGACTTGGATGTGGGTACCTTCCTGGTCTCGCTGCAGAGTTTCTGGCGGTGCTGCCTTTTTCCAGACATTATGGCCTTGTATGGGGTGGACAGAAATTGCACCCATCCGAGCCCGCAGTGGGACTTTCTCTCTGTGGATCATTGAGGCCTGGACTAACGATCCGGCAACAAATCCCACTACGGCAGTAATGGTGACCATGAAAACCCATCTGGTTCACTAATGTCCTTTAGGGAAGGAAATCTGCCGTCCTTACCCGGTCTGGCCTATATGTGACTCCAGACCCACAGCAATGTGGTTGACTCTTAACTGCCCTCTGAAATGGCCTAGCAAGCCACTCAGTTGTACCAAACCGCTACGACAAAGTCAGCGTTGTGGGAGTACCTTCACCACGCGGACTGCAGCGGTTCAAGAAGGCGGCTCAGCACCACCTTCTCGAGGGCAATTAGGGATGGGCAATAAATGCTGGCCTTGCCAGCGACACCCACATCCCGTAAACGAATAAATAAAAAAACACAAATGTATAATGATCTCATAGTGCTAACTACAACAACCAACAACTTGCATTTATGTAGCGCTCTTTAACGCAGTAAAACGTCCCAGGGTGCTTCGCAGGAGCGATTATCAAACAAAATTTGACACTGAGCCACATAAGGAGATATTAGGACAGGTGACCAAAAGCTTGGTCAAAGAGGTAGGTTTTAAGGAGCGTCTTAAAGGAGGAAAGAGAGGCGGAGAGGATTAGGGAGGGAATTCCTCCCGCCACGGCCACCAATGGTGTAGTGATAAAAATAGGGGATGCGCAAGAGGCGGAGATTGGAGTGATTCTGTGGCAGTAAAGCAGTAAGTCACATTAAGGTTCAGAGATTCAATTGAATGGAACTCGTCTCTCGTCAGCTGTGGCTCAGTGGGCAGCACCCTCGCCTCTGAGTCAGAAGGTCGCGGGTTCACAGTCCCACTCCAGAGACTTGAACACAAGAATCTAGGCTGGCACTCCCAGTGCAGTACTGAGGGAGGGCTGCACTGTCAGAGGTGCCGTCTTTCAGTTGAGACGTTAAACAGAGGCCCCGTCTGCTCTCTCAGGTGGGTATAAAAGATCCCACGGGCACTATTTTGAAGAAGAGCAGGGGAGTTCTCCCCAGTGTCCTGACCAATATTTATCCCTCAATCAACATCACTAAAACAGATTATCTGGTCATTATCACATTGCTGTTTGTGGGACCTTGCTGTGCGCAAATTGGCTGCCACGTTTCCCACATTACAACAGTGACTACACTTCAAAAGTACTTCATTGGCTGTAAAGCGCTTTGGGACATCCTGAGGTCATGAAAGGCGCTATAGAAATGCAAGTCTTTCTTTTTTCTTTCTGGTTCAGATGGAGTATCAGACATAGCTATAGATCCAGAACAATTTATTTAACAAGTCTAATTATGGATGGATATTCTCAGAACTGCAGAGTCTGGGCTCTGAGATTACTAGTGAAACTGTGGTAGTTAGCTGTTAACTTGGGAAAGAAAGAAACAACAGGAAATGCTGGGCTTTCATTCTCTATTTGTATGCATCTTTTAAAAAAAAATCATTTTGAGTGGTTGGAAAAGATTGTTTCATTTTAATTTGTTCCTGTTTTGTACAAAATGTGACGAGCAATTAATATATATATTATATATGTACATGTACATATAAAAGCTCAGCATTTCCTGTTGGGTTTTCTGTCCGAGATAATCTTGCATCTCCCCAACGGGAAAACCAGGCACCATCTCGAGAAACTACCCAACAAGATTAATTAGCCAATTACATTTAATTGACCATCCATATAACAGGCTCGTTAGCAAAATCGATGTCCATGGGATAAAAGGGGCAGTTGCAGCATGGTTACACCATTGGCTAAAGAACAGAAAACAGAGTTGTGGTGAATGGCTGTTTTGTGGACTGGAGGGAGGTATACAGTGGAGTTCCCCAAGGTTCAGTACTAGGACCACTGCTGTTTTTGATATATGTTAATGACTTGGACTTGGGGGTACAGGGCACAATTTTGAAATTTGCAGATGATACAAAACTTGGAAGTGTAGTAAACAGTGAGGAAGGTAGTGATAGACTTCAAGAGGACAGGCTGGTGGAATGGGCAGATAAAATTCAACGCAGAAAAGTGAGGTGATACATTTTGGTAGGAAGAATGAGGAGAGACAATACATGCTAAAGGCTACAATTTTAAAAGGGGTGCAAGAAGATGGAGACCTGAGGGTGTTTGTGAACATAGCTTTGAAGGTGGCAGGGCAGGTTGAGAAAGCGGTTAATAAAGCAAATGGGATCCTGGGCTTCATAAATAGAGGTATAGAGTACAAAAGTCAGGAAGTTATGATAAACCGATATCAAACACTAGTTCAGCCCCAGCTGGAGTATTGGGTCCAATTTTGGGCACCGCACTTTAGGAAGGACGTGAGGCTTTGGAGAGGGTGCAGAAGAGATTTACTAGAATGGTTCCAGGGATGAGGGATTACAATTATGTGGATTGACTGGAGAAGCTGGGGTAGCTCTCCTTAGAGCAGAGAAGGCTAAGAGGACATTTGATAGAGGTGTTCAAAACCATGAAGGGTTCAGATAGAGTAAATAAAGAGAAATTGTTTCCAATGGCTGAACGGTCGATAACCAGAGGGCACAGATTTAAGGTGATTGGCAAATGAACCAGAGGCGAAATGAGGAAAAACTTTTTTACGCTAAGAGTGGTTAGGATTTGGAATGCACTGCCTGATAGGGTGGTGGATACAGATTCAATCGTAGCCTTCAAAAGAGAATTGGATAAATACTTGAAGGAAACAAAAGGACAGGGATATGGGGAAAGAGCCGGGGAGTGGGACTAACTGGATTGCTCTTCGAAAGAGCCGGCACAGACTCGACGGGCCAGAAACGGTAGAAACCCTGTTGTGCCTGGTCTCGGTTTTCTGCTGGGAGTTTCCTGTCTTCCTTGTAATGGGCGGAACTACCACCTGTCCCTCACAAGGCAAATGATGAGAATGAGGCAGAGCCAAGGGAAGGGATCCCTTACACCGGGAGTTCCCGCTCCTTGGGCTCGACTGGGACCCTACAAGAGCAGATGTTGGTCCCACCAGTGGGGTCAAGGCAGGACAATTGGCCTGGACCACTGAAGAGAGTTTTTTTTTAGTTTCTTGGACGGATAGCCCCTCTTAGCAAGGTCACCAAGAGGACCATGGCTGGGGTCGGAGGGGTCTGGACAACCCTTCCCCTCCAGAGGCAGGCACACGCCAGAATTTCCAGCTACCAGAGATGCACCTGCCTGTCCCATGGTAATAGTCAGCTTCCTTCTTAAACTACTGTTATTCCCTTACATTTTTTCTTAAATTCTGCCCCTTCTGGGATCCTTGTCCTTCCTCCTATGCACCATTTCTCAACCTGAGATGGCAGGGAGGAAATCTCCTCCCAGGTCGCTAGAACTGGCCATGAGGAGGTCTATGTGACTTAGCCTCTGGTGTGTGTCTCCCTCCTGTAGGGACATGGAGATCAGGAAAAAGTCATGTCTCCTGGCTCTTTTTTTTTAAATTCATTTTTATGGGATGTGGGCGTCACTGGCAAGGCCAGCATTTATTGCCCATCCCGAATTGCCCTTGAGAAGGTGGTGGTGAGCCTGTAGTTCTGTGCTGCAGGTTGCTATTTCCTCAATGCGTTGCACTGCAGGATCCATATAGACCCGTTATTCTCCACTTTTCTTCCTCAAAAATGGAAAGAGATATTAAGTTGTTCCTAAGTTACTCACTATCTCCCTCTGGAGTCACACGTCCACATGTTATACCCACACAGCTACCGATTGTCTTGTTTGGTTCGTTCCTCGTTTAGAAAAGAGAAATCATACTACACCTTCCCAAATGGCATGAAGTATTGCTCAATAAATGCTCCTTCAATCCTTTGCCGTTTGTCGCTGTCATCCGCGATTACAATGGTGACGTTGGGGTAATACTTCCTAATACTCGATATCAGTTGTCTCAGCTTGTCGTACCTTAGGAACGTTTTGGTTGCTATAGTCACCAACGCGCTGATGTTATATCCTAAAACACAGAGAACAGTAAGTGACCACCTTTTGTTTGACTCTAGTGACTTATTTATACATATTACACTCTTTTTCATAAAGGGGGAGTAAATACGACTGATCTGCCCCATAATCCTGAATATTGGAACATAGGAACAGGAGTCGGCCATTCAGCCCCTCAAGCCTGTTCCGCCATTCAATTAGATCCTGGCTGATCTGTACCAGGGTCCTGTTAAAGGAGATATCTTTACAATTACTGGCGTCTCGTTCAGTCCAAAACAGGACAGGGCACAGGAAGGGGAAGGGTGTAGGCATGGAGTTAATTCATGATCATTTTTTTCCAGCTTTTCTCTTCAAATCTCTCTTTTTCTCTATCTATTGCTTTTGTCTACCTCGCGATTTCTACAAGTTGATTGAGGTGTTCCGAAATAGCTCTTAAAAAGAAGTTGCAACGACAAAAATTCAATCATAAGCTTCTCAGGTTTCACATCCACATTACCGAGCTGAGAATGGGAAGGCCAGATCTGCCGTCTCTGCAGGCTACACCAGCAGTCTGGCCTTTGCTTGTCCTCGGCCTCTATTATGCAGTTCCCTGGATGGTACATGTGGGATTGGGAACTCACGGTGTGGAAAAACTGCATCCCACCACCTTACAAGTGTATCAGCTTGGCTCGGCATTCCTGCCTCTACTTGAGCACAACATCCAGGCTGATGCTCCAGTGCAGTGCTGAGGGAGTGCCGCACTGTCGGAGGTGCCGTCTTTCAGATGAGACGTTAAACCGAGGCCCCGTCTGCTCTCTCAGGTGGACGTAAAAGATCCCATGGCACTATTTCGAAGAGCAGGGGAGTTCTCCCCGGTGTCCTGGCCAATATTTATCCCTCAACCAACATCACTAAAAAACAGATTGGGCCAGAAATTCGGGTCTCCACGGGTGAGTACGCGCGGTGTACTCACCCGTAGACCCAACGAAAGTGCCTGCGCTGGAAACCGGAACTTCCGTTCCCCTGAAGGAAGGGGTTCAGAGGTAAACCGCGTGCGCCGGAGAGGCAGCGCGCACGCAGCGAAATTCGTTTTTTTTTTCAGGTTTCTCCGTGAGGGTAAGTACGGAGAAGCTGCGCAGGAAAAAAGGAGGCGCAAGGCCTGCTTTTAACAAGGTAAGTGGTGAATTAAGTACAATTTAAACATTTTTTCAACAGGTTTATCTTTTTTACATACTTTAAAGAAAGGTAAGTTTATTTTTAGCACCGTTAAAAAGTGTAATTAATTTTTTCAAAAATTTAAATTTTTGTTTAAAGTAGTTAATTTATGTAATTTATAGTTATTTTAAAAATGTGATTAAAAAAAAAAATTATTTGAAGTTTTAGTGAGGTTTAGGGGCCGATCTCTATTCATAGATTTGACAGGTCTTCCTGTCAAAATCTATAAAATGAAGATTCCCTGCTCCGATTGGCTCTCCATGGCCCACGTGATCCCAGGGGACGCTTCGAACTAACTGCGCCCCTGGGATACGCAAGCACTGCACGCCGGCAGCTGCAGGAGGCCCAGGAGCCGAATTCCACGTGGGCCCGAAGCACAACAGTAGGCGCGGTAGGTAAGTACGCGCGCGATCCTTGCACCCACGGGAAGCCGGAGAGCCGAATTTCTGGCCCATTATCTGGTTATTATCACATTGCTGTTTGTGGGAGCTTGCTGTGCGCTAATTGGCTGCCATGTTTCCGACATTACAACAGTGGCTACAATTCAGAAAGTACTTCATTGGCTGTCGAGCGCTTTTGGACATCCTGAGGCTGTGAAAGGCGCTATATAAATGCAAGTCTTTCTTTATTTCTATGTTAAGCCCCATACCAGGATTTAAGCACGTAGCCACTCAGAGGTGCTATCCTGCTAATGGGACGTTAAAATGCCTGTTGAGGTAGACATTGAGAAGATTGTGGGGTTGGTATCCTGAACGGATGAGATCAAATTGAATAACCTGGAGGAAATAAATGTGACAGATCAGACATCATAAAATCTCACAACATATATTTTTCTGAGGAGTTTTTGACTTGTTTCTATGGTGGTCACTTTAAATTGGTTACTGCATCTGCATTGTGGGAAATTCGCTCAGCTGTCTGTTTCACAGTACTGGGAGAAGGTGGAGGAATGTCTCTGTTCTGCACACAAATGCCACTTTAGTTGACTTGAATGGAAATAAAAATCGGGAGAGGTGTAAAACGGGCTGCCGACTCGCTAGTGCCCGTTTTATACTATTGCACCAAGTCAAAAATCAACTCCCATGTTGTTTTAAGTACTGCAGAGAATTGCTAAGGTGCCACTGAATGTTGTCTTATAACAGATTTTGCACGTCAAGTGAAATCCTGCGATTTATCTATCTGCCGATCTTGCACTTTTGCTTCTAATTTTAAATCTGATTTTTAGTTGCAGCCTGAGATATTCAGTCTGTCAGGGGTGACTGTTCCCAGTGCATATATCTTGATGGTTTTATGGGTTTATCGTTCACTACCTCCCAGAATACTTTGCACAGAGGGTCACCTTTTATTTTATTCGTTTATGGGATGTGGGTGTCACTGGCAAGGCCAGCATTTATTGCCCATCCCTAATTGCCCTTGAGAAGGTGGTGGTGAGCCGCCTTCTTGAACCGCTGCAGTCCGTGTGGTGAAGGTACTCCCACAATGCTGTTAGGGAGGGAGTTCCAGGATTTTGACCCAGTGACGATGAAGGATCGGCGATATATTTCCAAGTCAGGATGATGTGCGACTTGGAGGTGAACTTGGGGGTGATGGTGTTCCCATGCACCTGCTGCCCTTGTCCTTCTAGGTGGAAGAGGTCGCGAGTTTGGGAGGTGCTGTCGAAGAAGCCTTGGCGAGTTGCTGCAGTGCATCTTGTAGATGGTACACACTGCAGCCACGGTACGCCGGTGGTGGAGGGAGTGAATGTTTAAGGTGGTGGATGGGGTGCCAATCAAGCGGGTTGCTTTGTCCTGGATGGTGTCGAGCTTCTTGAGTGTAGTTGGAGCTGCACTCATCCAGGCAAGTGGAGAGTATTCCATCAGACTCCTTACTCGTGCCTTGTAGATGGTGGAAAGGCTTTGGGGAGTCAGGAGGTGAGACACTTGCTGCAGAATACCCAGCCTCTGACCTGCTCTTGTTGCCACAGTATTTATGTGGCTAGTTCAGTTAAGTTTCTGGCCAATGGTGACCCCCAGGATGTTGATGGTGGGGGATTTGGCGATGGTAATGCCGCTGAACGTCAAGGGGCGGTGGTTAGACTCTCGCTTGTTGGAGCTCGTCATTGCCTGGCACTTCTGTGGCGCGAATGTTACCTGGTTCAGAGGATATGCGGGGTTGCCTGTGAAAGTGGTCCTTGGCGCTGGGCATGAGAAAAAGTATTAGCGAGTGGCCACGTCATAACGCCGAACTTGCCCGTTTTAGAATAGTTCGTCTAATCTGCCAACCATGAAACAGCCCGGTTGTCAACTGTGAACGAATATTACATGCCCCGGAAGGGTGTGTGACCAAGTGGCACCAAGGAGGGAAATCAAAGTGAAATAAATCAATAAAACAATGATTGGCCTTCTAAATCAAACAGGACCCTGCATTTACAAAATGCATTTCAGTCTTCCAATTTAACAGAGATTGGAATCAGCTGCCTTACAAAGCCCCTTTATACTGCGGCTCAGAGTCGAGAGGACTGACACTCAAGCATAGAGCCACAACCTCTAGGCGGCAGACTCCCCCGCTTTACTGCAGTTCCCAGCCTCCCTTGGGAGGCACAATCATAAGGGGGCCTACACTTTCCATCTGTCCAACCTGCATTCTCAGGACCCACAAAAAAGTTGGACCCTGGGCGCTTTCGGTCGGGGTTGCCAACCCTGGTTGGATGTAATCTTGGAGGTTTCATCAGATGACTTTCCCACCTTTAACTTCCCAGCTCAGTCAAACAGAAGTTTTTCACCATCTCCAATATTTTTATAAATAAAAGTGTTCAAAGCAAATTTTAAAAGAAAATCACAATTTTTTAAAATGCCCCTATGATTTTTCTCCCAGGATTGCTCGCAGTAGTGTCCAGGAGATTAATCTTCAATTCCTGGAGACTCCAGGTCAATCCAGGAGCAGTTGGCAACCCATCGGTAGCGCAGAGTTGATTTGTTTCATAGGGTGCCATTTCATTGGAAATTTGCAACAGCTTCGTTATCACTTCCAACTGATCTGGAAGTTTTTTTTTGATCAGTGAGTGTCTGATATGCAAGCAAACACATCAACATACTTAAAAGTCTCCAAAGCAAAGTTCTGAGAAAATCCACAAC
This sequence comes from Squalus acanthias, assembly GCA_030390025.1. Lineage (NCBI taxonomy): Eukaryota > Metazoa > Chordata > Chondrichthyes > Squaliformes > Squalidae > Squalus > Squalus acanthias. The sequence continues at coordinate 988,578 of CM059451.1, read as the reverse complement.
GGTAGAGTTTCCGGCAGTGGGCGGAAATGTTAACTTGGCTCAGTGTAGCACTCTTGCTTCTGAGTCAAAGGGTTGTGGGCTCAAGCTCCAGGCCAGGAGTTGCACACATAATCTAGGCTGATACTTCAGTGCTGGAAGTGCTGTATTTCAGATGAGACATCAAACCAAGGTCCTATCTACTGGTCCGGGTGGATTTTAAGGATCACGTGACATTATTCAAAGAAGAGCAAGGAGTTCTCCTGGTGTCTTGGCCAACATTTCTCCTTCAACCAGCACCACCAAAAGCAAGATTAAGTGGTGTCATTCATCGCATTGCTGCTTGTGGGATCTTACTATGCGCAAAATGGCTGCTGCACATGCCTATTTAATAACAGTCAGTACATTTCGAGAAGTAAGTTATTGCAAATGAAGACTTTGCAATGTTTGAGAGATTTTTGACCAAATGCTATACAAAGGCAACTTAGCTCCCCCACAGGGATGCACACTCCACCGTTCCCAGTGCGGAGCGGGTAAAGGGGGCACTGGGTTAAAGTGTAAGGGGAGAGATTCCGAGATTCCACTGTCACAAAATGCTTAGCGGTTGGTTACAGAATGAGACTGGCAGAGAGGCCTGTCTGCCCAGAGGGCAGGGGAATGGCGCATGGCACCAGAGGGCAGGGGAATGGCACACAGCACCAGAAGATACCTGAAAAAGGCTGGGGGGTGGGGGGAGAAAGGATAAAATGCTTTTTAACAAATTCAAACGCCGCCACAGTGAAGACAAACACTGCAATTTTTCCTTTTTGTGCGCTTGTCTAAAATTGCCGCGGTTGCGTACATGACATTGGCATCGTCCCGTTAAGAAGCGTTTCTTCTATTTACTCCCGTTTCCGCCTTGCGATATCTTTCTGTACTTCCCACCCTGGAACGCAGGATCATTGCAGTCTCGGGGAGCAGAACCAATTGAAAGAACAGGGAATTCTGCTGCAGGAATTCCATCCAAAGCCAAAATCATGCACATCCTCGCGAAACTATCGTAAAAATATTGGGATCTCAGATCATTCAGGCACTGCATTAAAAGCTACATTTCACGCGGCCGCCATTAAAGAGACAGCTCAAGGCTACAGTGTGTGCTTGTGGCTGGCTCAGCTGTTGGGATTTCAATGGGCGATCTCCATTAATCCCGGATTAATAGCACTGACCTGGCTGGTCTCCGGAGCTGTATAGTTTTGGGATGGTGGCATGTCGGATTTTGATGACAAAAAAAGCCTGGTGTCCGTCTGTCTCGAGCTGCACTGCAAGATGTAAAACACACACACTGAGACCGGCAGGAGTTAACACGTTACACACTGGACGGCCGTGGGAGCTGCACCATAGCCCACAGGTCAGACCCTCATAACCAGCCAGTCCTGAAATCGCACACAGTGCCCACTCTAATTTTTTTTATATATGGTTCTCTAATTTTTACCTCTGACCCTTGCTGGGGTCACAAGTTCCATGGGTTCTGGCCGCCCTCCGGTTCCGTGCCCAAGTAGAGATTCTTCGCATGTGAGCCTGTACTATTCGCCCACAGAAGGCGTCGCGGCCGAACCCGCTCCCGTCTTCACCCGAGAAGTGCGCCTCCCGGCAGGGGTCACCAGACAAGGGTCAGCAGCGGGAACCCTGGATGCCCTAACCCAGGGGTATCTGAAGTCAACTGTAGCGCCCCCCTACTGCCACCCCAGGTTCTAGAGATGGGCAACTGAATGCCACCCTGCCCACGTCACCCGCAACCCAAGAACCAATTGCTTTTTTCACAAAAGGGGAGATGAGCTAACTCAGTGCAGACTGGGGGAATCAAACCTGGGATCTTCCTGAGCTCTACGGCTCAGTACCAAATCAGACGCATCTGACATTTCCCCGGGGGGGGGGGGGTCTCCCGATCTACTGCCGTACCTTGGGGTGGAAGATCGGCAATAGTACCTGGAGAAAAAGCTAAAAACGGCTGCTTGACCAACGTCTAAGGATTTTCTGGCAAAGTTACCCCCATCCCCTAATGAGTCATCAAGACAGCCATCTATTAAATTTAAGGCTGCATAGAGTGACACAAGACCTGGCCAGAATGGAGATGAGTGAGTAATTCCCCCGTCAATCATGCCCTGGAAGTAACTGGGAATGGTTTTAAGCGCATTACTGGATTTTGCTGGAGAAATAATCCTGCTTTTATCGGGAGACATTGCTGTAGTTTTGGTCATGAGTTCGGTTTGCTGTAGTTCATAGAGACTCTGTTTAAATAGACTCTGTTTGCTGTAAAATAGACTCTGTTTGCTGTGAGTCCTGCCGTAAGTCCTGCCCTGCCTCCAACTCATTGGCTGACAGAGGTGCCAATACTCCATAAATTGAAAGAGGATTTACAGAACAATTACAGCATCTTGGCCCTCTAGTACATGGCACCACAGAGCAGGTTAGTTTTTGCGCCTGTTATTCCCAATCTCAGCCTCTCTGTCAGGGGAAGGCGTGTAGCAAAGCCCAGGCCTATTCCCTGGAGAGAAGGAAGTGAGCTGCATTAGCAGGGCCTAGACATAGCCTGGCAGCACTCCTTCGCTTGCCCTCTCAGCCACAGTGTAGAAAGACCAAAAGGTAGGGAGGGAGCAAGAGAAGATAAATGATAAATTTCGTACGGAAGATCATAGATACGAGGAGTCATTTCCCAGATCCTGGCCAATTTTCCCAGAAGTCGGAACCAGTCAGTTCACAAATGTGGTAAGATATTCAGAGTGTGCGCAAGCATTGTGATATTTAATATGTGCAGAGTGACTAATGCAGCTCTGGTCTTCAGTGAGATAGAGCGCTCTTCCTCACCAGTGGGATATTTATGGGCCAGTCTGGGAATGGTTGCTTAGGATCAAGCTTATGAAATAATACGTAATGGCTTTGCGCCTCATGTACTCTTTGCAGGGAGAGCACATTCCCTCACATCGGTCAGGGCACCATTAACAGGACACCATAGGTGCCTGAGGTATCGAGTTAGCATAAGAACATAAGAAACAGGAGCAGGAGTAGGCCAATCAGCCCCTCGAGCCTGCTCCGCCATTCAATAAGATCATGGCTGATCTGGTCTTGGCCTCAACTCCACTTTCCTGCTCGCTCCCCATAACCCTCGACTCCCCTGTAGCTCAAAAATCTGTCTATCTCCGCCTTGAATATATTCACTGACTCGGCCTCCACAGCTCTCTGGGGTAGAGAATTCCACAGATTCATGACCCTCAGAGAAGAAATTCCTCCTCATCTCCGTCTTAAATGGGCGATCCCTTATTCTGAAACTATGCCCCCTAGTTCTAGATTTCCCCACGAGAGAAAATATCCTCTCAGCATCCACCCTGTCAATCCCCCTCAGAATCTTACATGTTTCAATAAGATCACCTCTCATTCTTCTAAACTCCAATGAGTATAGGCCCAACCTGCTCAACCTTTCCTCATACGTCAACCCCTTCATCCCAGGAATCAACCTGGGCTGTGTTCTCTCCTTAGAAGTGCAGCACAACCTCAATGTGATGTGCCAAATCTGAGGGATGGGGTATATGACCCAATATGTGCATCACAATGAAATTCCATCAACCCAAATGCAGTGCACGGCACAATAAACCTGTACACCCCCCCCCCGCCCCCACTAGACCACCAAGCCATTTCCCGAAACTTCTTCCTTACGGCATGCCACTGGGTGGGGGGGGGGGGGCGGAATCAGTGCACAGTTGAAAGCCTTCTCTGCTCCAGTAGAAAGGGTCCCAGTATCTCAAGTCTCTCCTCATAACTACAGTTTCCCATCCCTGGCATCATCCTGGTGAATCTACGCTGTATGCTCTCTATGGCTTTAATGCCCTTTCTATAATGAGGTGCCCAAAACTGCACACAGTAATCTAACTGTGGGCTGACCACTGCCTTGTACAAATTTATCATGTCTTCTTTGTTCTTGTACTCTGTGTCTTTATTTATAAAACCCAACATGCTATAGGCCTTTTTTATGGCTTTACTTACTTGCATTCTCACTTTCAAGGAATGATGTATTTGAGCCCCTGGGTCTCTCAGCTCCGCCACTCTAATCGGCATTTTTCCTTTGAGAGTACACTTCCATTCCTTATTTTTCTTACACTATTCCACATTAAATTGCACCTGCCACCTGTCTGCCCATTCTGCTAACCTGGCTAAGTCCTCCTGAAGTCTTTTGCAGTCCTTCTCGCTGTTTAGCAAATCATCGACTTTTCTGCCGTTAGCAAATTTTATATCCAAGGCTAAATATATATATATATATCTCAAGTCTTTCTATATATAAATAAAAGTGAACCCTGCACTGACCCTTCAGGCACACAACTCCAATCCAATCCCCCTCTCCAATTCCCTTAATACTCAATAACCCTAATGCTTTTTTCCCCTGCTTGTCTACCAGCTTTCCATCCATGCTGTTACATTTCATCTCATATATACCTGAATTTTTCTAACAAGCCTCCTGTGGAATACCTTCTGAAAATCCATGTGCACTACATCTACTGCATACCCTTTATCTATCCAATCGGTCACTTCTACAAAAAAAAATCATTACATTTGTTAAACACGGCTTTAGCAAACCCGAGCTGCAGATCCTTGATTAACCTGTGCTTTTCTAAATGCTGACTGATTTCATCTCAAATTATGGATTATAAGAGTTTGCCCATAACTGATGTTAGACTAACTGGTCTAGTCATCCAATTTATCTTTCTTGAACCGTGGTGTTACATTGGCTGCTCTCCAGTCCCACAGCACAATTTGTATATTTAAGGAGGATTGAAAAACTGTGGTCAGAGCCTCTGCTGTCTTTTTCTGGTTTTGAACCTAGCTATGTTGTGGTCACCATTTTCCAATTGCTCTCCAAATCTCACATCAGCGATTTCCCCAGTTCATTTCCCAGAACTATATCAAACAATGCTTTTATCATTAAGACTGACAGGAAACACTCAGCAAGTCAGGAAGCATCTGTGGAGAGGACAAAATTCAAACACTGGGTATCAATGTTGCCAGACCGCCTGAGTGTTTCCAATGTTTTCAATTTTTGTCTCAGATATCTGGCAGTATTTTGCTTAATGCTATTTCTTTGTTGCACTAGGCACATACTGATCTAGGAAGCAGTCCCGGGAACATATTGAAGAGCGTTCCCCAACTTCAACCACATGCATTTCCTTTATTTCAAAAATGTGTGGGTTAGGTTGATTTGGCTATGATAAATTGACCCTTAGTGTTAGGGGGGATTAAATATGTGGGGTTATGGGGATAGGATGGGATATGTTAGGGGGAATTAAATATGTGGGGTTACGGGGGTAGGGTGGGATATGTGTACTGTGGGGATTAAAGCAGGGACAGGGTACTGGATTTGGATGATCAGCCATGATCGTATTGAATGGCGGAGCAGGCTCGACGGGCAGAATGGCCTACTCCTGCTCCTAGATTCTATGTTTCTATGTTTCTATGTTTCAGTCTATCTTGCGATAGTTAAAATCGCTCAGGATTATTGCCCTGTTGTTCACACATATCTCTCGGAACTTTCTGCAGATCTTCCTGAAGGAGCGGTCACTGCCTCCCTCTATCCCATCCCTCTATCCCATCTCTACTGTTGTATCATTTCCTCCTCTTATTCCTTAAATCTATCCACATGGATTCTGTCTTAACAAGACCACCTAGAATACCCTTCCATGCTAGTGCTATAATGGAGTCCCTTATTAATATCCACCCCAATTTTTCCCCTCCCTATCTCTCCTGAAGATGTTAAAACCAGGAATATGATGGTGAATTACTGCAGGGGGCTCTCCTGATGCCCGCCTTGGCAGAAGAGCCACGGAAAAGTGTCGGGAACAGCGCCAACTGGGCTTCTGCCACTGTCGCTGGTTGCCAGCTGTATGGTGCCATTTTGTACATTGTGTTGCCTTTCACCTAGATTCCTCAATGAAAAAAAGTTCTCATTCTGAATTCACCTGATCTTAAAGGCCCTTGAGAGGGTGCAGAGGAGATTTACCAGAATGGTTCCGGGGATGGGGGATCTTAGCGACAAGGACAGGTTGGAGAAGCTGAATTTGTTTTCATTAGAGCAAAGGAGGTTGCGGGGTGATTTGATAGAGGTGTACAAGATTATGACGGGTTTGGATAGGCTAGACGAGGAAAGGCTGTTCCCACTAGTTGATGGTACAAGGACTAGGGGACACAGATTTAAGGTCTTGGGCAAGAGATACAGGGGGAAATGTCAAGAAAAACTTTTTTACGTAGCGAGTGGGGAGGACCTGGAACTCGCTGCCGACGGAAGTGGTGGAAGCGGAGATAATGTTTTCAAGGGGAGACTGGATAGGCACTTGAGGGAAATAAACTTGCAGGGCTACGGGGATAGAGCGGGGGAATGGGACTGACTGGATTGCTCGACAGAGAGCCGGCACGGACTCGATGGGCCGAATGGCCTCCTTCTGTGCCGTATGACTCTATAGGAATTTAATTGGCCAGGGTGTCATCCTTTTTATTTCCTGATGCATTTGTGTTGCTGTAGACAGGTTAATCATTAAACATCTTGTCAGATTAAAGCCCCTCACGCACTTGTAAATGTTGACTGCAGGAATGACTGAATGAAGAGGAGGATTTCCACTGATACACACTGCTGTGTAATCTCTTTATAGTGATATTATCGATCTGCTCATCCACCATGTAGGAATTGCTGTTATCATTAACCCTAATCCAGAGACTTGAGCACAAAAATCTAGGCCGACACTCCAGTGCAGTGCTGAGGGAGTGCTGCACTGTCGGAGGTGCCGTCTTTCAGATGAGACGTTAACCCGAGGCCCCGTCTGCTCTCTCAGGTGGAAATAAAAGACCCCATGGCACTATTTCGAAGAAGAGCAGGTGGAGTTATCCCTGGTGTCCTGGGCTAATATTTATCCCTCGATCAATATCACTAAAACAGATTAGCTGGTCATTATCACATCGCTGTTTGTGGGAGCTTGCTGTGTTCAGATTGGCTGCCGCGTTTCCTACATTACAACAGCGACTACACTTCAAAAAGTTGGCTGTAAAGCACTTTGGGACGTCCAGTGGTCGTGAAAGGCGCTATAGAAATGCAAGTCTTTCTTTCTTTTAATGCCAACCAATAAATGGGCGATAGTGCCCAGTACTATTAGGGCATGGAGTTTCCTCCATGGGTACAATTCGCAAATTGGACCCAAAAGTGCGCCCAATGTCACCTCAATTTTGCCGATGCCAAGTTACGCCCAAGAATCCTCCCAATCTCATTAGAATACGCCCGAACTTAAAATGGGAAATCCCTGATATAATCGGGGCCCAAGGAAAGCGCCGAGTTCACACCATATATTTCTTCCTGGAGTCTTCAAATTTAAGTTTCACCTCTTTTAACACTCAATCATGCCCATCAGGCACGGCATGTTTAAGAACCTGCAATCGGAGAGCTTTTCAATCTTTAATGTGACCTCCGCTGAGATCATGAAAATCCGTTCAAAGAAACAGAAAATACAGAGCAGGTCTCAGTGAGGATTATTTTTCTTTTTAAATGCTCAAAAAATTGCAATTAAAAGAGCAGAAAAACGGTCTTGCCTCTTGCTGTGCCTGAAAATCTGGCCGCAATGTTAAGAGGTCCCCGAACAAGCTCAATTGGAGGACACTCGCATTGGAGAGTCGGGGGCATGGCCGCTTTTGTGGGCGGAAATTCGATTGGACGGCGGGTTTGATGGGCAGACATAAAAGATCCGTATTGTAGTTACGCGAGTGAGTCACTTACGCCCAAATTTTCCATTCAGCAGGGCCAATGACTTGATGACTATCATCACTGACCAATAGCTGTAGCAAGAGAGGCCAAGACAATTCCCAGAGGCTAGGAAGTCATTGACTGCACCCAAGTTTCCACTGTGCCCTATATGAATCAAGAGGCCTTTTTCTCTCTATCTCAATATGCAGCTTGAACCAATGTGATCACAATGCCTTCACTTTAAGCCAATAATCCGTATCATCTTTATTTGAAGGGGGAAGAGTGGAAAGATGGGAGGCAAAGGCTGCAGTCATGGTGCGGACACCAAGCAACCAGACCCAGACAGGGTAGAGCACAGGTACAATGGATCAAACATACTACTGGGGTCTTAAAAGAAGTACCTCACATGTCTAGACAGCTTTACAAATGCATCCCCCAGGGTTTCCAGAATAAGTGTCTGCTGCATGCCCCATGACTTCACCCTGAAAAAAGAGACCTCGGCAATCATCAAGGTGGCAAACCCATAGCACAGTAAGAGGGTGAAAATGCCAATGAGGAATTAGCAGTGGAGACTGGTGCAGCAGGCACCAATTCCAGGTGTCTTCCTAAGTGTGCGACAGCGGCGCCGTTTCTTAAACGGACAAAGCACGTGTACCAAGTAACGGTGCGTAGCCCTCCAAATATTATCTGTTGTCATCTTATGCTGGGCTTCTGTTATATTGTAACCAATGACAAATAAATATTCAGCACAATGCTCTGGTCAAATGCAGGGTATTTATTTCCTCTATTGTGTGGTGTCTGAATGTTGGCAGCTCCAGTTGGCACAGTGCTGCCCGCTGGTGCTTGGCTTCAGATGTGTGGTGCCTAACCTACCACTCCTTCTAAGTGGTTCTCTAGTGAAAACAGTAAATATGCTGGGTGGCCGCGGGGTTTCACTGACAGCCTGCTGGGATTGGAACGGCCATAGACCTCCTTGGGCAGGGCACCCTTGCATGTGAGTCAGCCAGATCTGGGTCAGCAGAGGCTGACCGTTGCTTGTTTGCATTCAGCCATCTCCTTCCATGCCTGGTTCACCAGGTACCTATGGGGCGGGGATGGTCATCCGCTTCATAGATTGTGTCCCTCCTCTCCCTGGCTCCTTGCAGCAGGACTTGCAGCCCCTAGACTGTAAAACTGGCTTCCTTCACTCTGTAACACCCAATTCTACAGCAATTTTGCACTGGTCTTTGCTGTGCCCAGTGCTATTTCAGGTGCTTAGCTGCCTCTTGATTCCAGCTCGCAGCTGGTTAGGAGTACCGTTTCTCTCTCTTCAATAGCCGGCTTGCTGTGTGCAAGATATAGCCCATCTTTTTGGAGCCACAAATTAACAACAACAAAATCATGCATAAACCAGCAGTCATTGTTTGTTGCAAGAAAAATATTAGTAGCCCACGATAAAACTCCCTGAAAAGGTGTCAGCTGTAGCTCAGTGGGTAGCACCCTCGCCTCTGAGTCAGAAGATTGTGGGTTCAAGTCCCACTCCAGGGACTTGAGCACAAAATCTAGGCTGACACGCCAGTGCAGTGCTGAGGGAGTGCTGCACTGTCGGAGGTGCCGTCTTTCAGATGAGACGTTAAACCGAGGCCCCGTCTGCTCTCTCAGGTGGACGTAAAAGATCCCATGGCACTATTTCGAAGAAGAGCAGGGGAGTTCTCCCCGGTGTCCTGGTCAATATTTATCCCTAAATCAACATCACTAAAAACAGATTATCTGGTCATTATCACATTGCTGTTTGTGGGAGCTTGCTGTGCACAAATTGGCTGCCGCATTTACAACAGTGACTACACTTCAAAAGTACTTCATTGGCTGTAAAGCGCTTTGGGACATCCTGAGGTCGTGAAAGGCGCTGGATAAATGCAAGTCTTTCTTTTTTCTTTATCAACAACAATTTTTTTCTTTTCGGTCTGTCTATTCATCTATCTATGATGGGAGGGGGGATTTCTTGAAAGCGTTACTGGGGGAAACCTGTACTCAGTTATATTTTAAATAATACAGGTTCTCACTACCCGATTTCCCCTGCCCCCTTCCCCTGCTGCCACCACCTCTGGCCCAAGCGCCTGTATCTTTCTTCTCCATCCTGCCCTTTTCCCCTGCTCCCACCACCCACCCCACCCCCACATGCCGAGACCTCGAGAAGTTCCCCTTCCCACAGCCATCCCATCCTTGAGAAAATCCACCATCACCACACAGCCTGAACCCTTTCCCCGTAACCACCGCCCCCCCCCAGCAAAATTCATCCCCGTGCTGTCACCCAACAGGACCCCTCTCCCCTCCACAGTGTTCCCACTCACCAAGGTCCCTCTCCCACTCTTCGCTGGCATCTTCCCCTTGTCTCCTGGGCTTTCTAAAAAGTAAAATCTAAAATAACCGACATCGTTAAACTAACCTTTAATAGTAATCAAGGCCAGTTCACACAAATATTTACATAATCATACAAGTCGAGCCTGAAGTACCACAAACACTTGCGCAATACTCAGTCTGACTCAATCACTATGACCGGAATTTCAACCTGGAGGCGGGTCGGGAGCAGGGGAGGCTAGAAAGCGATGGGGAAACTCAGGAGAACGGGGAGGAAGAGGTCCGGGGAGGGGTGGTGTGGGGGGTCTCCGATCACGGGGGTGAGTGAGGCAGGGACGCTGAATCCAGCAGTTAAGCGTAAAGGCACTTACCTCCTGGATCCAGCAGTCCTCGCCTTCCTTTTAGCTGGCGGGTTTCCCGAGGCCCGGGGAACCCGACCAGCCAGAGTTAAATTTGAAATGGTGGATCGCCATAAGGCGCGCCAGCCTCATTACAATATTTAAATGGGCGACCCGCCTCCTGGGAGCAGTTTGGCTGCCTGTCCCCCGTCCCGCCACCGTTAAAACCGGAAGTGGGCGGGTTGGGGTCGGTATTCAGATTTTTTTTTAAACTCTAACCTCCCACCCGTCCCAAACCCCTATATCAGCTTTACCTTACAATACACTGTATGTAACATGGGACAAAACAGCATGAGCAATGCCACGGGACACCCATTAGTTAATATATTAAAATCCATCTGTATGGCATGCGCCATCACACACTTCCTGGAATGACTCTGTGCCACTATTAATCATAGGCAAATTTATTCTACCTCACCTGACTGGGTCATTCCTCCCACAGGACTAACTCCTAGCTCTGGTTCCCCTAAATCTCTTCCATTATCTCAAGAACTGCAGAAAACTTCAGAGAGTTAATAACAAACAAAACAGAACTGAACAGCTCTCAGCTTGGTGTAAATGTAGGACCGATTCAACTTTTTTAAAGCAACGCTTCTTACAATTGAGATCATTTGCATTTTCTACCTCCCGCACTCAACTGTGTTTCCTTCAGATGTAGAACGATCTTAAAATGCGGTGCGATCCCCGCCATTCACTTCAAGCAAACAATGACACCTTCTAGCCTTGAAGGAACACAATCTATCTTGCATGGTTTGACTTTCCTTTCCTTATAAAATAGCACATTCCCGGACATACATGAATGAAAGCAATTATATATAGATAGCTATAGATACAACAACAACTTGTATTTATACAGCGCCTTTAACATAGTAAAACGTCCCAGGGCGCTTCACAGGAGCGATTATCAAACAACATCTGACACTGAGCCACGTAAGGAGGTATTAGGACAGCTTGGTCAAAGAGGTAGGTTTTAAGGAGCGTCTTAAAGGAGGAGAGAGAGGTAGCGAGGTGGAGAGGTTTAGGGAGGGAATTCCAGAGCTTAGGGTCCAGGCAGCTGAAACCACGTATAAAAAGGTATACATTATGTATATATGTAAAAGCATGCGTTGTGTGTCACACTTGCACTTCATCGGCTCAAATTCTTTATGCATAAAGCAGCGATAAATCACAACTGAACAGGTAGGCAATGTACCAATCAAACCAGAGGAAAGCAAACAGATAACCTTCCAATAAGGAACTACTAAGGACATATGAAAACAAATAATCACGCCTGAACCATTAGTAAAATCTATCAATAATGGAATGGGGATTCAATCTAATCACCTCAAATATCTTTTGTAAATTGTTTTGGTCACCATCTAGGATTCTTCACCAGCCTTACTACTGGAAATAAGGATTTATAACATAAGAAGGACATTAAAAAGTGACAACATTTACAAGAAGCAATGAAACTTACCTAAATAATAGCAATTGATAATAGCCCAATAGCCCGTAATGATGTTTTCCATTGGAGACTGGAGCCTATGTGAGAAGCCTCAGTCTGGAAGCTACCTGGCTTTCTAACCCTATCATTGACAGCTGAGGAGACTCAAAGGTAGCAGGCTGCCGTTCCCAGCCTACGCCTGTGCTTGCAGCTTTCAGAAGTTTCTTAAGATTGACAGGAAGACAATTCAAAATGTGTGCTAGGACCTGCTGTTTGTACGCCCTGCCTCCTCCACTCCTGTGTAGCAATGGAAAATTACTGAGAAAACTTCCCCAGGGAAACTATTCTTGGGGGGAGCGAAAGTAGTTTGAATTGTGTTTTTTGTATAAGAGATGTTTGCACTTGTGGGGGGAGACCAAAACTAGGGGTCTGAAATATAAGATAGTCACTAATAAATCCAATCGGGAATTCAGGAGAAACTTCTTTACCCAGAGAGTGGTGAGAATGTGGAACTCGCGACCACAGGGAGTGGTTGAGGCGAGTAGTATAGATGCATTTAAAGGGGAAGCTCGATAAACACATGAGGGAGAAAGGAATAGAAGGATATGTTGATAGAGTGAGATTAAGTAGGGTGGGAGGAGGCTCGTGTGGAGCATAAACACTAGCATAGACCAGTTGGGCCAAATGGCCTGTTTCTGTGCTCTAGACTCGATGTAATTCTATGTAACAAGGCATGAGCTCTCCAACTTTTCCTGAGGTAATGTTGATAGAAGAAACAAGTCTAGCATGCACCTATAACACCTCAGAAACCACACTTCAAAAGTATTAAAAAAGAGAAGGCGAGTCACTTTATGCTGGTTATCTAACCTTGATACCCTGGCCTCTCCCTAAGGGCAGGAGCCAGTGAGATACAAGCAACAATGATCTTCTACTTAACCTCAGAATATGCCTACTTAAGCCACGTCCCCACCTGAGCAGGGCCCTTAAAGGGACAGGCCATGTTAAACACAGCTCCAGCTTAGCAGTTAAGCATCGCAACTGTGCTCTAGACCACAGACTACTTGTAAGCAATGTCACAGGAGATAAGCTAAGATAATTATAATATCACTGGTCCTACAACCTCCCCTGTGCTCTTATTTGTACAACATAATTCATTACTTCGCTCCCCCTGTCGTGTTACTCCGTGATCTAGATACGCACCTGTGTCGGCCGTGTTGGGGTTGAAGACAGTGTTGGTGTAGGTGACAAACTGGAGCTGGCGGTTCAGGTTGTCCACTTGAGAGCTCGAGAGAGACAGGTGCATCTCCCCTTCACCTTCAATCATCACCTCATCGACCTCTGCTGCCACATCAAAGGTTCCCAAATTCGCTGTTAGATTGACCTGTAAAATATGAGACCGCTTGAATAAAGTGGAAACTGAGGCAGAGTGCATCTGAACAGTTGTGTGGCGCATCTCAGATTGGCGTCCTATGGGTTGACTCCTGTGATTCGCCACAAGTTGAGCTCCAGGTCTCCATCGTGCCCTGAAGGAGGGAGGAAATGCCAGGCCGAGACCCCTCCCAGGCCCTTTTGTGGACCTCTTGGTGACTGGTTTCAAAGCGGCATTAATGGAAAGCCGTGAGGCCCCATCTCCTCTCGGCCTGGAATAATGTGAGGCAGGCATACCCAAGCAAGGAAAAGAGGAGAAAAATAGTTGCGTTTCAAGCCTGCCCTCAAGGAGTTGTGATTGTATCATGAGCCATGTGATATCATCAATTGATATCGTTAATAGTCTTGCAACTAGTGTGCATTTGTCACATCACACCCTTTGAAGGTGTCACACCTGAAAGTGTCACATTTGATGGCATCATGCCTTAGAGCGTCACACCTCAAAACGTCACATGTCCGTTGGGCAAAAATGAGTGATTGGTTGAATCGGGGATTGTCTGCCCAATGTCCTCAGCGTGAGGGCTGGGTCTCATTACTGTATTCTAGCGAACTGCGAGCGAGGTCGGTGGTGGCTTTGGAGCAGAAAATCCTGGCTCTAGGCTGATGATAACCTTGACCTATGGTCTCTGGATTTAGGCGAGAGGGTTTAACCTTGGGGTTTGACCCTGGGGCTTGACCCTGAGGTGTGACTCTAGGGTTTGACCCTGGGGTATGACCCTGAGGTGTGACCCTGCAGTTTGACCCTGGGGCTTGACCCTGGGGCTTGACACTAGGGTTTGACCCTGGGGTGTGACCCTGCCGGGGGGACAGTCCACACTCCATATCAGACAAACAGAAAATCCACCAATGTGAATCTCTCATAGCTCAGTTTGAAGTCCCCATAAAACGCAAGAAATGAGTTTCCATGGCAGTCGGACACCCAGCTACCCAAACAAAAATCATCCCAGTGGTGATAAAGAGGGTTATTTCTACAGTTATCCAGAGCAAGTGGTTTGGGGGCACAATTTCACACAGCTTCAGAAATATAACTACAATCGATGCAACGTGAATATTAAAAAGCTCATCTAAGCTTCCTTCTATATTTAACATTAGTAAAAGGGCTGCCACATTTGCTTACATAACAACCCACACTGCACTTCAAAGTAATGTATGTGCTTTGAGATGTCTCAGAGACATGTGATAAGATGCTGTATAAAGACAAGGGCCCTGTATAAAGACATTGCGGGTGTAATGACGGAGAAACTGTCAGCGCTCGCTGTCATTACTGTATAAAACTGACAGCAACTTCTGGAGTCCGCACATGCGCAGTTAAATACGGAAATCCAGAAGTAGCTGTCAGTGATACCCTGCTCCTCCACAGGTTGCGCTGTTGCAGTCTTTGCAGATGCAATCAACACAGAATCAGTGAATTGCCGTGAACTTCAACTTCTTACGCACTATTCTCGCTGTAAAAACCATTGAAAAAGTTAAGCCTTGTTTAATGAGGTGTAACTGAGTTTTTTAATGGCGTACTATGTCATAATTACTGCTGAACAACCTCTCTGGCCCTGAAAAACTCATTTTATATGTGGAGTCTCATTTCCTACATTACATGGTAAAATTCCATAGATTTTTAAAATAATAAAAATATTAATTTTTTTAAAGTTTGTTTATGAAATTGCAGCATCTACCTTAATCCCATGTGTATGTCCCAATCTTTATTTCGCTTTCTGTAAAAATATTAAAAAGTGAATGGTAAAACCTACTTTTTACTTCCTGGTTTGCTGTCTGTACGAATTCTTTAATGTGATGGCTGCTTAGCCTGCTTGATGACATTACTGTTGCTGAACGCTGGAGATCCCCCACAGGTGACGCCAGAATGAAATTAACGTCGGGAATGGGGAAATCCACGCCACAGAGACTGCAAGATCTTTGTGGGCAAGTTTCTTCGACATCAGCGGCGAGCGCCGTTACTTCGCCACTGACCGCAAAATCCGGGCCGAGTTGCTTTTCTTTTTAGAATGGAGCCAAGTGTCCCATGAACTCTTCACGAGCAATATAAAATTTAACGGACCTGTGCTGCGCATGTGCAGAACTCTGCGTTGCCTGACAAGACAGCAATGCACTGCTGCCAGTATAAGTCAGCGCTGCCAGGGGTCAATCGCTCTGAGCAGGTTCCAGTCTCAAATGAGTACCTGCAGTAGAGCTGGGCATGGCAAGGTGGCAAGTAGGAACCAGTAAAGGCAGGCCTGATTTACTGCAGGAGACAGAACATGAGCGAGAACCAGCGACATAACATTTTTGAGATACCTTTGTGAAAAGATATAAATCTCATGTTTGCTTTTTGGCAGGCTGGTTTGAACAGTTCCCAGGATGGATTTACAAGACCTTTACTGAAATCAAATGATTTCACCTTCATTTGGTAGAAAATACAGAAGTTATCACTGGCTGAGATTTAAGCCTAGAAGTTACTGTTGCTGATATTGGTGCAACAGAAAAAGCTTCACAACAACAACTTGTATTTAGACAGTGTCTTTAACATAGTAAAACGTCCCAGGGTGCTTCACAGGAGCGATTATCAAACAAAATTTGACACCGAGCCACATAAGGAGATATTAGGACAGGTGACCAAAAGCTTGGTCAAAGAAGTAGGTTTTAGGGAGCATGTTAAAAGAGGAGCGAGAGGTAGAGAGGCGGAGAGGTTTAGGGAGGGAATTCCAGAGCTTAGGGCCTAGGCAGCTGAAGGCACGGCCGCCAATGGTGGAGCGATGGAAATCGGGGATGCACACAGGCCAGAATTGGAGGATCAAAGATATCTCGGAGGGTTGTAGGGCTGGAGGAGGTTAGAGAGATAGGGAGGGGCGAGGCCATGGAGGGATTTGAAAACAAGGATGAAAATTTTAGAACTGAGGCGTAGCCGGACCGGGAGCCAATGTAGGTCAGCGAGCACAGGGTGAACGGGACTTGGAGCGAGTTAGGATATGGGAAGCAGAGATTTGGATGAGCTGAAGTTTACATAGGAGTAGGGCGCCCCTCACTCTGTTCTTTCAATGGAGGCATTAACCCAATGTTAACAAGTGGACCAAAGAATGTCAGACAAACATGTTACGCGTTCAGTTGCCAATATCACTGCAATAAAAATGTACTGGGGGGGTGATTTTCAACTTGAGTGTTATTTGGGGCCTAGGACCACCCAGAGGAATCTGCATGGGACTTTATCCAATTTGGTTCTTGGGCCCTCAGTATAATGCGGTCGTCGAGCTGCCAGCATGAAAGATGCCTCCCAATACACAGCTCGCTGATCTGGAGGTGGGAAATCGAGCAGGGCGTCCGAATATGAGGGGTCTGCTGCAACCCCGATTTCCATCGCTCCACCATTGGCGGCCGTGCCTTCAGCTGCCTGGGCCCCGAGCTCTGGAATTCCCTCCCTAAACCTCTCCGCCTCTCTCCCTCTCTCTCCTCCTTTAAGACGCTCCTTAAAACCTACCTCTTTGACCAAGCTTTTGGTCACCTGTCCTAATATCTCCTTATGTGGCTCGGTGTCAGATTTTGTTTGATAACGGGTTAAAGACGCTATATAAATGTAAGTTGTTGTTGTTGTTTTGGGACCAACATCGAAATTTGGGTTACACTGAACGCAGCAGGCATTGGGCCTGCTGAATTCAGCATTACCTGGTCTAGATGCGGCCTAACCAGGTTCTTAACCGTCACCAAAAAGCTACATTTAAAAAAATACTTACTTGATTGTGGAGCGGGCGGGCGGGGGGCGTGGGGCGGTCGGATAGGAGTTTTCCTCCCAGCTCCATATTAAAAGCGAGAACCACTGCCCACCACCACTTGCTAGCCCCCATCCGGATCGCCTCCCACCCCTCCTGGACTCACCTCGCTGCCCCCCTCCCCCCCAACTCCCTGCTGAGCTGCCTCGGAGCCGCAACTGGCACCTGCAGCTTGCCGGTAATAAATAAATGAGGCCGGCAGACCAATTTGCCGTGGTCCTGCTGCTGGCTTCTTTAGACTGCTGCCTGCCTGGTGAAAGCGGCCCGTGGGCCGAACCATCTTCACCGGCCTCGGCAAGTTACCTGCGCAGTCGGAGCAGATCACCCATCAATCAGGGAGGGCGCCAAATTCTGCGGCTTTTTCCGCTGAACCAAGCCAGTCCAGGAAAGTTGCGAGGGTGGGGGAGGGGGAAACGATCATGAGGGAAGATTATGGAAGTCGGTGGGGGGGGGGGTCGTTTAAAACTCTTGAGGGAGAAAAATTGGGTTGCTTTGCTCCTCCCGTTAGCAACGGGGCGCAAAGCACCCAGCGCCTGGGTGCGGCATCACGAATGCCTTCCGCAAAATTCAACGGGAGGTTAGCGGCGGCGGTAGCACCCCATGGCGCTGCGCCTCTGCCGATGATGTCATCGCCGTGCGCAGCGCCCCGCTCACACCCCCTGACCTACTGCCGGACGCTATGTCCAACAGGGTCAGGGTGGCGTTTATGTGGCCGCGGCGGCGCAAATTAAAGGGCAGGTGCCGGGCAGCCATTTTTTGGGGGGCCGCCTGCCAGCACCTGCCCCTTCCCGCTTCTTCATGCAGGGTGCGGGCCGTGATCGGTCAGCCCGGCGCTCCTCGAGTGCCGGGCTGTTTTCCCGGCACCAGTGGTCCAGCAGGGCCCCGGTGCACGCTGCGCTAGGCCCCTTCCCTTTAATCAGGGGAGGGAGGCCTGCAGTACCGCAGCGCTACGTGCCGACGCGCGTGGCGCTGTTGCATGTAGCGCCGTAATATTGAATGGTAGCACCCCAGGAAGGAGGGGGAGCGCTTCCAGTAGTGCCCTGCCTCCTGCTTCGGGTGCTACCACTCAATTTATGGCGCAGGGGCGATGTTAGCACCCCAAAGGGGGAGCGACCATATTTTTTCCCCCTTAGTTTTTGAAGTGGCCTGTAGGGGTCCCTTTAATGACCGCTGGTTAGGCCACTCTACGCCAAGCAACAATGGGCAGAGCACGAAGGGCACATCAGTCCATCCATTGGTACTTCAAAATTGCATCAGGTTCCGATTTGAATGGGCTAATGAGGTTCCTGATGTTTCCTTGCCCCCACCAAAATAGCGACAGGGGGAATGGGCCGGAAGTTGTGCACCCCACATATTCAGCGCACTAACGGCCCGTTCCCAGGGATGAAAATCAGGCCCCCTCAGCTGTTATTTATCTTGTCCACACTTATTTAAGTTGATACAATGGCTAATATTCAAGCAAATAATGCATAATTTGCAACAAACATATATTCCTCTAGGGAATAAAAACCCAAAAGGAAAAGTGATCCAACCATGGCTAGCAAAAGAAATTAAAGCTAGTATTAAGTCAAAGGAGGGAGCTTATAAAGTTGCCAGAAAAAGCGGTCAGCCTGAGGATTGGGATCTTTTTAGAAATCAGCAAAGGGGGACCAAGAAATTGATAAAGAAAGGGAAAATGGAATATGAGCACAAACTAGCAAAAAATATAAAAACGGATTGTAAAAGCTTCTAGAGGTATGTGAAAAGGAAAAGACTGGCGAAGGTAAATGTAGGTCCTTTATAGTCAGAGACGGTAGAATTTATCATGGGGAATGAGGAAATGGCAGAGAAATTAAATAAATACTTTGTTTCTGTCTTCACGGAGGAAGTCACAAAAAACCTCCCAGAAATACGAGAAAACCAAAGGTGTGGCGAGAATGAGGAACTTAAAGAAATTATTAGTAAAAAAACAGTACTAGCAAAATTAATGGAACTAAAAGTCGACAAATCCCTACATCCTAGGGTTTTGAAAGAGGTGGCCATTGAGATAGTGGACACATTGGTTGTCATCTTTCAAAATTCTACAGATTCTGGAACGGTTCCTGCAGATTGGAGGACAGCAAGTGTAACCCCGCTATTTAAGAAAGGAGGGAGAGAGAAAACGGGGAACTACAGACCTGTTAGCCTCACATCAGTAGCTGGGAAAATGCTGGAATCTATTATAAAGGATGCAATAACTGGGCACTTAGAAACTAATAGTAAGATTGGGCAGAGTCAACATGGATTTATGAAAGGGAAATCCTGTTTGACAAACCTATTGGAGTTCTTTGAGGATGTAACTAGTGGAGTAGACAAAGGGGAACCGCTAGATGTGATGTATTTGGATTTTCAGAAGGCCTTCGATAAGGTCCCACACAAGAGGTTGGTGAACAAAATTAGGGCACATTGAATTGGGGGTAATATACTAGCATGGATTGAGAATTGGTTAACAGACAGAAAACAAAGAGTAGGGATAAACGGGTCTTTTTCAGGATGGCAGGCTGTGACTAGTGGGGTACCGCAAGGATCGGTGCTTGGGCCCCAGCTATTCACAATCTTTATCAATGATTTGGATGAGGGGACTAAATATAACATTTCCAAATTTGCTGATGATACAAAGCTAGGTGGCAGTGTCAGTTGTGAAGAGGATGTGAAGAGGCTTCAAGGGGATCTCGACAGGCTCAGTGAGTGGGCGAGAACATGGCAAATGGAATATAATGTGGATAAATATGAAGTTATCCACTTTGGTAGAAAAAACAGAAAGGCGGAGTATTTCCTAAATGGTGAAAGATTGGGGAATGCAGATGCTCAAAGGGACCTGGGTGTCCTTGCACATGAGTCACTGAATGTGAATGTGCAGGTGCAGCAAGCCATTAGGAAGGCAAATGGTATGCTGGCCTTCATTACAAGAGGATTTGAGTACAGGAGTAAAGAAGTCTTACTCCAATTATATAGGGCCTTGGTGAGACCACACCTGGACTACTGTGTACAATTTTGGTCTCCTTACCTAAGGAAGGATATACTTGCCATAGAGGGAGTGCAACGAAGGTTCACGAGATTGATTCCTGGGATGGCGGGACTGTCGTATGAGAAGAGATTGAGTAAACTAGGCCTGTATTCTCTTGAATTCAGAAGAATGAGAGGGGATCTCATTGAAGCATACAAAATTATTACAGGGCTTGATAGGGTGGATGCTGGGAGAATGTTTCCCTTGGCTGGGGAGTCTAGAACCAGGGGCCACAGTCTCAGGATAAAGGGTCGGCCATTCAGGACTGAGATGAGAAGAAATTTCTTCACACAGAGGGTGGTGAATCTTTGGAATTCTCTACCCCAGAGGGCTGTGGAGGCTCAGTCATTGGGTATATTCAAAACAGAAGTCGATAGATTTCTGACTAGTAAGGGCATCAAGGGATATGGCGATAGGGCCGGTGAATGGAGTTGAGGCAGAAGATCAGCCATGATCTCATTGAATGGCGGAGCAGGCTCGAAGGGCCGAATGGCCTACTCCTGCTCCTATTTCTTATGTTCTTATGTTGATGCTGATCTCTGGCGCCCTCAGCTGTAGCGCCAGAGTGTTACATCTGACTGGCATATTCCTGGCATGACGAATCATGAGCCCAGTTGGATCCTTGTTGCCATGGCCAACCTTTCATGCTGTGAAGCAGTAGCTGAAATTTTTCGATCAGGTCTACGCCTGACCAGAAGTCAGGCAGTGTAGAAAAATCTTCTGCCTGACCTTTAGTGCGCTGATCCCACGTGTAAGGACTGATGGCAAGAAAAGGAAAAAGATGCGGAACCAGGCTCAAAATGCTGCTACCGATCTACATATTGGGCCTGTTAAATCTATTTCAGGAAACAGTTCAGTCCCTAGCACAGCTGGACGGCCATTTTAAATAGGTCTCTGGTAGATAAATCAACACTATCCCTGCGGGCATGACGGGATAAATGCACAAAGGATGTTGTTGTGTCACTTTGGCCTCATTTTAATATTATAAGCAGTCAACCGACAGGAGTTGTCAACAGCAGTGTGGAACCGAAGAGCAAAATTGGATGCAGCGCTAAACACGACAGAGAAGCGCCATGACGGAACTCCACCGCGTTTTCTGCTCAATCACGCTCACTTTCCAATGTTACATAGATTTACATAGTATTTACAGCACAGAAACAGGCCATTCGGCCCAACTGGTCCGTGCCGGTGTTTATGCTCCACATGAGCCTCCTCCCACCCCTCTTCATCTCACCCCATCAACATATCCTTCTATTCCTTTCACCCTCATGTGTTTATCCAGCTTCCCCTTAAATGCATCGGTGCTATTCGCCTCAACCACGCCCTGTGATAGCGAGTTCCACATTCTCACTGCTCTCTGGGTAAAGAAGTTTCTCCTGAATTCCCGATTGGATTTATTAGTGACTGTCTTATATTGACGGCCCCTAGTTCTGGTCTCGCCCACAAGTGGAAACATCTTCTCTATGTCTACCCTATCGAACCCTTTCATAATCTTAAAGATCTCTGCTAGGTCACCCCCTCAGCCTTCTCTTTGCCAGAGGAAAGAGCCCCAGCCTGATAGTCTTTCCTGATCGGTATAACCTCTCAGTTCTGGCTGTAACCGATTGGAACGTCTCGGCTAGCTCCGATTTGCACCGTCGGATTTGGCTGGCAGGGACGTGGCATGGGCCACGGATCCATGACGCTGGAGCCCTGCCCGCTGTTTTTGCCCCCCCCCCCCGTGATTTTCCAATGCCACTCCGCCCGGCACCAGAAGCCATTTCTCGAAAATGGGCAGGCGTATTTAAATGGGGCAGTGAAATCCTGCATCCCATATTCCGTGGCTACCACCTTATTCATGCTAAATATAAATCCCACCCAGATAAACAGGCGGCCAGCGTTGCTAGGTGGCGAAAGGCAGAAGTTAATTTACAGGGGCCCATCAGCTTATTTCTTGGCTGACGTTCCACTGACCATCGTGTGTTCAGTCACATTAGCCAATCATTTGTGGACAGATGCAGAAAGCAAGGCACACCTTTACAGAGCGGCTAGATTTCCCAAGGTCCAAGGGGGGAAAAAATTGAGTCGCGCCCCCTTTGGGGCGCTAACTTCGCCAGGGCACTACTTTTAGAAAACATTAGCGCCCCTGCGGCCGAAATTCATTGGTAGCGCCACAAGAGGGAAGCGGGGCGCTGCGAGGGAATATCACGGCGCTATGTGCCGCAGCACCACGCGCTACGGCACGTCGCGCCACGGTATTGCAGGCCTTCCTCCCCTTCTTAAAGGGGAGGGGCCTTGCGCAGCGCGACCCGGGGCCCAGCTGGGCCACCAGGGATCGGAGTGCCGGCAAAAGAGCCCGGTACTCAAGAGAAGTGCCAGGCTCATGGAGCGCAGCCGACACTCCGCGGGGGGGGGGTGCTCAGGAGGCAAGGGACTGCAGAGGGGCAGGTGCTGGCAGGTGGCCAGCAACAAAAAGGGCCGCCCGGCACCTCCCCTTTAATTAGCGCCGCCCCGGCCGCAATTAGGCCCCCCTGACCCCGTCGGACATAGCGTCCGGCGGTAAAGCGGGGCGATGACGTCATCGCCGGCGGCACAGCGCTGCAGGGAGCTAACGGTTACCACCACCGCTAACCTCCCGCTGAATTTCGCTGGAGGCGTTGGCGACGCCGCACCCGGGCGCTAGTTGCTTTGCGCCCCGTTAGTGCCCTCTTAGGGCGCTAACGGGAGGCGCAAAGCAACCGAATTTCTCCCCCAAGGAGTCATAAGCTGAGTGGCCATACGTTCTCCCTTCATCAATCCCATCACCCATGTCAACAGGAAAGGATTCCACGCCCCACAATGTCAAGCTACCAATGAGTGACATTCCGGATGCCCAAAATCATTCCCCCGCTACCCCCGCCCCCTCCCCCCCATTTTCCTGCTCAGATTTCCACCCAAGCAAAACAAAACTAGACTCAAGACTAGTCAACTAGACATCCAGCACTCCCAGGTCACAGAATGAAGAAAGAAAGACTTGCATTTCTACAGCGCCTTTCACACCCTCAGGATGTCCCAAAGCGCTTTACAGCCAATGAAGTACTTTTGAAGTGGAGTCACTGTTGTAATGTACGAAATGCGGCAGTCAATTTGCACACAGCAAGCTCCTACAAACAGCAATGTGATAACAACCAGATCATCTGGTTTTTTTTGTGATGTTGATCGAGGGATAAATATTGACCAGAACACCGGGGAGTACTCCCCTGCTCTTCTTCAAAATAGTGCCATGGGATCTTTTACTTCCACCTGAGAGGGCAGATGAGGCCGCAGTTTAACATCTCATCCGAAAGACAGCACCTCCGACAGTGCAGCACTCCCTCAGTACGGCACTGGGAGTGTCAGCCTAGATTTTGTGCTCAAGTCTCTGGAGTGGGACTTGAACCCACAACCTTCTGACTCAGTCCAAACTTATTTCACGTGAGGCCCTTACAGCCAGTAGACAAAGGAGACGTTCATCTCATCAGTCTAGGCTGGATTTGAACCCAGGTCCCAGAGGTGAAAGATATTTTTTTTTCTTAAATAAACACTGACATCAAGGGGGGAAGTGATTCGAAGAAGTTAATGTCCAGTGGTACTGGGGAGCTGATTGAACACACATGCCTACAGACAGGTGACGTTATAAGATTGTTGAAGCAGCCGAGGTTAATAATGGGTTAACACCACTGGTGCTATTCCACGACTTAAATAACTCGGTTCAGGTAAGTGGCAAACAAACAGCCCTCTTATCACATTGCCGTATTCAACGGTTAGGATTACAAGGAAATGAAGTGATGGAACCTATTTGAATAAACAGCGGCCTTCATGCAATTAGAGTCAAATGAGAATATGTTCTAGTATTTCAAGATGGGATTGGTTGTAAATATCTTACCCGATACAGTTTCCTAGATGGAGCTTGTAAACTTAAACCTGCAAAAAGGGAAGTGCAAAAATGTTAAGAGTAAGGTCGCATTTTACTCCATGTTCATTTTTTTAAAAATTTGTCGTCAGGAAGTGGGCAACACTGGCAAGGCCGCATTTATTGCCCAGCCCGAGTTGCCCTGAGGGCATTGAGAGCCAACCACGTTGGTGTGGGACTGGAGTCACGTATATGCCGGGCCGGGTAAGGACGGCAGGTTTCCTTCTCTGAAGGGCATTAGTGAACCAGTTGGGTTTCTACAACAATCCGACAGCTTCATGGCCTCTTTTACTGGCCCCAGCCCAGAAATCACCAAATCGATTGAATTCAAATTCACAGCTTGTGGTGGGATTTGAACTCACGACCTCTTGTCACAAATCAGAAGAAAGAAGTACAGACTTATAGTCAAGTACCCTAACCACCATCCACTGCAATGCTTATGTTGGTATTGTGTTAAAAATCTTGCAATTCATTGCCAAATTATCTATTTCAAAAGGATCAGAAGTATAATACTAACACTAATTAGTTCCTAGACTTGAATTTTTGTTGTGCAGTCAAGCAATAATCAGTGAGTTTGATGTTTGTTGGTAAAACCTTACACCCATTTCTCAGTTACTCTTTAACACCCGTGAAGTTTTGTATCAAATCCCCTATTTCCTATTAACCTGAGTTCTGCCTATTACAGTAAAATATACCTTATTTTATACAGCCGTGTCTCAGTTGTAGCACCCTTGCCTCTGAGTCAGAAGGTTGTGGGTTCATGTCCCACTCCAGAGACTTGAGCACAAAATCTAGGCTGACACTCCCAGTGCTGCACTGTCAGAGGTGCTATATTTCTATGAGACGTTAAACCGAGGCCCCGTCTGCTCTCTCAGGTGGACGTAAAAGATCCCACGGCCATATTCGAAGAAGAGCAGGGGGAGTTCTCCCTGGTGTCCTGGGGCCAATATTTATCCCTCAATCAGCATCACTAAAACAGATTATCTGGTCATTATCATATTGCTGTTAGTGGGATCTTGCTGTGCACAAATTGGCTGCCACGTTTCCTACATTACAACAGTGACTACACTTCAAAAGTACTTCATTGGCTGTAAAGCGCTTTGGGATGTCCTGAGGTCGTGAAAGGCGCTATAGAAATGCAAGTTCTTTCTTTACATCTATCACAAAAATGTAAGAGGCTTACACATTACTCTGTCACTGTTATCCTGCTTCCACTCCAGATGTTTTTAATGGGACCTGCCTTTGTGGTGGTCTCTGAAAGAAAGCTGTGCACCTTCGCACATTTTCTATGGAATGGCGCAAATCCTGTTTCTTTATTAAATAACTAATTGGGACTCACACAAAATGGCACACCCCTTCTCTAGTTATTTGGCTCGTTAGGAGGCCATTTAGTCCCTCGAGCCTGTTACATTAGGAACAGGAGGAGGCCATTCAGCCCCCTCGAGCCTGTTACATTAGGAACAGGAGGAGGCCATTCAGCCCCTCGAGCCTGTTACATTAGGAACAGGAGGAGGCCATTCAGCCCCCTCGAGCCTGTTACATTAGGAACAGGAGGAGGCCATTCTGCCCCCTGGAGCCTGTTTCATTAGGAACAGGAGGAGGCCATTCAGCCCCCTCGAGCCTGTTACATTAGGAACAGGAGGAGGCCGTTCAGTCCCCTCGAGCATGTTACATTAGGAACAGGAGGAGGCCATTCAGCCCCTCGAGCCTGTTACATTAGGAACAGGAGGAGGCCATTCAGCCCCCCTCGAACCTGTTACATTAGGAACAGGAGGAGGCCATTCAGCCCCTCGAGCCTGTTACATTAGGAACAGGAGGAGGCCATTCAGCCCCCTCGAGCCTGTTACATTAGGAACAGGAGGAGGCCATTCAGCACCTCGAGCCTGTTACATTAGGAACAGGAGGAGGCCATTCAGCCCCTCGAGCCTGTTACATTAGGAACAGGAGGAGGCCATTCAGCCCCCTCGAGCCTGTTACATTAGGAACAGGAGGAGGCCGTTCAGTCCCCTCGAGCATGTTACATTAGGAACAGGAGGAGGCCATTCAGCCCCTCGAGCCTGTTACATTAGGAACAGGAGGAGGCCATTCAGCCCCCCTCGAACCTGTTACATTAGGAACAGGAGGAGGCCATTCAGCCCCTCGAGCCTGTTACATTAGGAACAGGAGGAGGCCATTCAGCCCCCTCGAGCCTGTTACATTAGGAACAGGAGGAGGCCATTCAGCACCTCGAGCCTGTTACATTAGGAACAGGAGGAGGCCATTCAGCCCCTCGAGCCTGTTACATTAGGAACAGGAGGAGGCCATTCAGCACCTCGAGCCTGTTACATTCGGAACAAGAGGAGGCCATTCAGCCCCTCGAGCCTGTTACATTAGGAACAGGAGGAGGCCATTCAGCACCTCGAGCCTGTAACATTAGGAACAGGAGGAGGCCATTCAGCACCTCGAGCCTGTAACACAGGAACAGGAGGAGGCCATTCAGCCCCTCGAGCCTGTAACACAGGAACAGGAGGAGGCCATTCAGTCTCTCGAGCCTGTTACATTAGGAACAGGAGGAGGCCATTCAGCCCCTCGAGCCTGTAACACAGGAACAGGAGGAGGCCATTCAGCCCCTCGAGCCTGTTCCGCCATTCAGTCAGATCATAGCTGATCTGCACCTCAAGTCCATTTACTCGCCTTAGCTCCATATGCCTCGATACCCTTACCCAACAAAAATCTAGCGATCTTAGTCTCGAAAGCTATTATAAGGTGGCGCTCTATCTCTTGTATCGGTTTGCATTGTGCAGTTTCTGACCTGGTATCACGATGGTTTTGAGGGGCCGCACTTGCAGCCCTTGCGTGGGGTACTCCAAAGGGGTGTTGGCTTTGGCAATGATCATCACATCAGCAGGGGAATGGGACCTGCGCAAAGATCAGAGAGAAAAACAGAACAGGAGGCATTCAGAAAAAGAAACTTTACTTGAAGAGCAATCCCAATCTAGGTGTAACTGCGGGCAAATGAAATGCAAAAGGCCAATTGGTGTTCGAATGCTCGAGTGTTATGTTTCTACGACAGAGCTGGCAGTAGCGGAGCAACAATCGCACATCCCTAAGTTTACACGCACACAGATATTTGAAAGTCGTGACTCACAACTTTATTTCTTGGTTGCTGGACACCCCCTGGTGACTGGGGAAGGTTCGAAAGGCCCATTGACTGGGATGTCCTATCACGGGGCTATATGGATCGCTCCACCATTGGTGGCCATGCCTTCGATTGCCAAGGCCCTAAGCTCTGGAATTCCCTCCCTAAACCTCTCTATCTCGCTTTCCTCCTTTAGGATGTTCCTTAAAACCTAGCTCTTTGACCAAGCTTTTGGTCACCTGCCCTAATATCTCCTTATGTGGCTCAGTGTCAAATTTTGTTTGATAACTATGTTAAAGGCGCTATGTAAATGCAATCTGGTGTTGTTGTTGTTGTTGTTGTTGTTGAGTGGCCAGCCTGCCCACAGCCAGATAGATTGGCAGCCCGCACAAGCACGAAGCAAGGTTGACATTGTCGTCTCTCGATGCCCTGGGGAAAAACCGCCTCGTTAGGTGTATCTCAGTGCCTCCAAAAGCAGTAGCGTTGCCTTGTTTCCGAACTGCCATCAGTAAGGTAAATGCTCCATTGGAGTCATGTTCCCAAAGATATACATGCATGGCTCAATTACATCTACATATTATCAGTCAACCCTTCTTAACGCCAACTTCAATTTGCTGAGAAAAAAATTGACCGGAGGGTCTGGGTTTAGAAGAATGAGAGGTGATCTCATTGAAACATACAAAATTCTTACAGGGCTTGACAGGGTAGATGCAGGGAGGATGTTTCCCCTGGCTGGGGAGTCTAGAACTAGGGGTCACAGTCTCAGGATAAGGGGTCGGCTATTTAGGACTGAGATGAGGAGAAATTTCTTCACGGTGAATCTTTGGAATTCTCTACCCCAGAGGGCTGTGGAGGCTCAGTCATTGAGTATATTCAAGACAGAGATCGATAGATTTTTGAATATTAAGGGAATCAAGGGATATGGGGATAGTTCAGGAAAGTGGAGTTGAGGTAGAAGATCAGCCATGATCTTTTTGAATGGCGGAGCAGGCTCGAGCAGCCAAATGGCCTTCTCCTGCTCCTATTTCTTATGGATTGCAGTGAGTTAGAGATGAGCCTTTCACCTCCTCTGTGTGCTGGTGGTAAAGGGCCTATGTGAAATGAGTTTGGGCAGTCTCGGCCCACTTCCTAGTAGGCCTGGGCCCACACCACATATTGAGGCCTATTGTGGTGCTAATTGGCATTTAATTGGCAATCTCACCTCGAGAGCCCACAGGATGGCTGGGGTGGGAAGTGGAAAAATATCACACTGGTACTGTAGGGGGTGCTATTCTGAGGTTGGCAGCAAAGCACAGTATCAGGACCGAGTACAGGGAGTATGCTCTGCACCTCGCTGTGTTATACCTAACCTTTGTAGTGCTGGATCCTGACACTGGGTGCTTGACATGGGAACAATTCCCAGCACTATCAGCATCAAAAAGGCACTGGTTCATACTGGGGTACAGCTCCAAGGGCATCTGCTACCTCGCCAGGTGTCCATTCTTTGTGTGTGGGCCCAAGTGATGAATGCCAGCAGGCTATACACTATTTGACCATGAGGAGGTCACCACAGTCCAGGCCCCACCTGACCTCCACACATGCACATAGCAGTCATCAGGTGTTGGTCAGAAGTGTCTATTCTACCTCTCTAACCCAGGAGCACCGTGGGCAACCTGTAGCTCTCCTCGCACTGCCCTGACTGAGATCAGATAACTCAGCAGAGACTATGAATCAAACCTGGAACCTTCCTGGTTTGTGGGGTTCAGTACCTCACTGAACAGTCCATTTACCAACTGAGCCATCAGGGGCGCTGCTTTTACATCCAAAGAGCGCAGCCGGAACACAAGAAGCTCGTAGGGGATAGTTGCCACCGGACGAGTCAATCAGACCATGTGAAATGTGTAAACATACTTAAGGACTGTGAGGAAGTCATCAAGGCAATCGGCACAACAGTACCCAGTGGTGGAAATTCGTTTCAGGCCTGAAATAGGTGGTGCGCTGGGAGCACGCACCAGAAGCCCGAGTCTCACCAGAAATTGGACTTCAGGCCTCACAGAATATTGCCGGTGAGCTGAGGACGCCAAGCGGGCATCCAAGGCAGCACGCCAGGTGCAGTTCCCGGTGGGGAAAATGCGTGCGCACGCCGCTGGCCAGATTGGTTGCTGAGGCGCCCATTTTACGCTTGTAAAACGGGCGCGGGGTCAACGGATTTCGAGGTTCTAGTGTCTTCGGGATCACATACCTCTGCAGAAAATGCTGATACTCCTGCTGCCTCATTTTCTTCAACTCCTCCCGTTCTGCTTCTTTGAAAACCTGCTCAAACTGGTGGACAGAAACCTGATGGAAAAGACGGTTGGTGAATGGCAGGTTTATCATCGGCTCCTCTTTCTCACATCTGCAGTCATTCTTTGGAAGTAGCCTAAGGAAGAAGAGTTTTGTGTTATCAGAACTCGCTACCAGTGACTCAAATATAGAATACCTCATAACTTAAATATGGGATACCTCAGAATTCAAATATAGAATATCTCATAACTCAAATATAGAATATCTCATATTTCAAATATAGAATACCTCATAACTCAAATATAGAATCTCTCACAATTCAAATATAGAATATCTCATAACTCAAATATAGAATATCTCAACTCAAATGTAGAATCTCTCAAGACTCAAATACAGAATATCTCAACTCAAATATAGAATATCTCAGAACTAAAATATAGAATATCTCAGAACTCAAATATAGAATATCTCAACTCAAATATAGAATATCTCAACTCAAATGTAGAATATCTCAACTCAAATGTAGATTATCTCAACTCAAATATAGAATATCTCAGAACTCAAATATAAAATCTCAGAACTCAAATATAGAATCTCTCAACTCAGATATAGAATATCTCAGAACTCAAATATAGAATCTCTCACAACTCAAATATAGAATCTCTCAACTCAAATATAGAATATCTCAGAACTCAAATATAGAATCTCTCACAACTCAAATATAGAATCTTTCAACTCAAATACAGAATCTCTCACAACTCAAATATAGAATCTCTCACAACTCAAATATACAATCTCTCAACTCAAATATAAAATGTCATAACTCAAATATAGAGTCTCTCAGAACTCAAATATAGAATCTCAAAACTCAAATATAGAATATCTCAGAATTCAAATATAGAATCTCTCAGAACTCAAATATAGAATCTCTCAGAACTCAAATATAGAATCTCTCAGAACTCAAATATAGAATCTCTCAGAACTCAAATATAGAATCTCTCAGAACTCAAATATAGAATCTCTCAGAACTCAAATATAGAATATCTCAGAATTCAAATATAGAATCTCGCAGAACTCAAATATAGAATCTCACAACTCAAATATAGAATCTCACAACTCAAATATAGAATCTCACAACTCAAAGATAGAATCTCACAACTCAAAGATAGAATCTCACAACTCAAAGATAGAATCTCACAACTCAAAGATAGAATCTCGTAAATCAAATATGCAATATCTCAACTCAGATATAGAATATCTCAGAACTGAAATATAGAATCTCAGAACACAAATATAGAATATCTCAACTCAAATATAGAATATCTCAACTCAAATATAGAATATCTCAGAACTCAAATATAGAATATCTCACAACTCAGATATAGATTATCTCCACTCAAATAAAGAATATCTCATAACTCAAATATAGAATATCTCCACTCAAATAAAGAATATCTCATAACTCAAATATAGAATCTCTCAGAACTTAAATATAGAATATCTCAGAACTCAAATATAAAATCTCAGAACTCAAATATAGAATCTCTCAACTCAAATATAGAATATCTCAGAACTCAAATATAGAATCTCTCACAACTCAAATATAGAATCTCTCAACTCAAATATAGAATATCTCAGAACTCAAATATAGAATCTCTCACAACTCAAATATAGAATCTTTCAACTCAAATACAGAATCTCTCACAACTCAAATATAGAATCTCTCACAACTCAAATATACAATCTCTCAACTCAAATATAAAATGTCATAACTCAAATATAGAGTCTCTCAGAACTCAAATATAGAATCTCATAACTCAAATATAGAATATCTCAGAATTCAAATATAGAATCTCTCAGAACTCAAATATAGAATCTCTCAGAACTCAAATATAGAATCTCTCAGAACTCAAATATAGAATCTCTCAGAACACAAATATAGAATCTCTCAGAACTCAAATATAGAATCTCTCAGAATTCAAATATAGAATCTCGCAGAACTCAAATATAGAATCTCGCAGAACTCAAATATAGAATCTCTCAGAACTCAAATATAGAATATCTCAGAACTCAAATATAGAATATCTCAGAACTCAAATATAGAATATCTGAGATCTCAAATATAGAATCTCTCACAACTCAAATATAGAATCTCTCACAACTCAAATATAGAATCTCACAACTCAAATATAGAATCTCTCACAACTCAAATATAGAATCTCACAACTCAAATATAGAATCTCACAACTCAAATATAGAATCTCACAACTCAAAGATAGAATCTCGTAAATCAAATATGCAAAATCTCAACACTCAAATATGCAATATCTCAACATTCAAATATAGAATATCTCAGAACTCAAATATAAAATATGTCATAACTCAAATATAGAGTCTCAGAACTCAAATATAGAATCTCTCAGAACTCAAATATAGAATCTCAGAACTCAAATATAAAATATCTCAACTCAGATATAGAATATCTCAGAACTGAAATATAGAATCTCAGAACACAAATATAGAATATCTCAACTCAAATATAGAATATCTCAACTCAAATATAGAATATCTCAGAACTCAAATATAGAATATCTCAAATCAAATATAGAATATCTCATAACTCAAATATAGAATATCTCAGAACTCGAATATAGAATCTCAGAACACAAATATAGAATATCTCAACTCAAATATAGAATATCTCAGAACTCAAATATAGAATAACTCCACTCAAATAAAGAATATCTCATAACTCAAATATAGAATCTCATAACTCAAATATAGAATCTCTCAGAACTCAAATATGGAATATCTCAGAACTCAAATATAGAATCTCAGAACACAAATATAGAATATCTCAACTCAAATATAGAATCTCTCAGAACTCAAATACAGAATCTCATAACTCAAATATAGAATCTCTCACAACTCAAATAGAGAATCTCAGAACTCAAATATAGAATCTCTCAGAAATCAAACATGGAATCTCAGAACTCAAATATAGAATATCTTAACTCAAATATAGAATCTCATAAATCAAATATAGAATCTCTCAGAACTCAAATCTCACATATAGAATCTCAGAACTCAAATATAGAATCTCTCAGAACTCAAATATGGAATATCTCAGAACTCAAATATAGAATCTCAGAACACAAATATAGAATATCTCAACTCAAATATAGAATCTCTCAGAACTCAAATACAGAATCTCATAACTCAAATATAGAATCTCTCACAACTCAAATAGAGAATCTCAGAACTCAAATATAGAATCTCTCAGAAATCAAACATGGAATCTCAGAACTCAAATATAGAATATCTTAACTCAAATATAGAATCTCATAAATCAAATATAGAATCTCTCAGAACTCAAATCTCACATATAGAATCTCAGAACTCAAATATAGAATATCTCAGAACTCAAATATAGAATATCTCAGAACTCAAATATAGAATCTCTCAGAAATCAACTATAGAATCTCTCAGAAATCAAATATAGAATCTCACAACTCAAATATAGAATATCTCAACTCAAATATAGAATCTCTCAAAACTCAAACATAGAATCTCTCATAATTCAAATATAGAATCTCTCACAACTCAAATATAGAATCTCTCAGAACTCAAATATAGAATCTCTCAGAACTCAAATATAGAATCTCGGAACTCAAATATAGAACATCTCAGAACTCAAATATAGAATATCTCAAATCAAATATAGAATATCTCATAATTCAAATATAGAATATCTCAGAACTCAAATATAGAATCTCTCACAACTCAAATATAGAATCTCAGAACTCAAATATACAATATCTCAGAACTCAAATATAGAATCTCTCAGAACTCAAATATAGAATATCTCAACTCAAATATAGAATATCTCAGAACTCAAATATAGAATCACTCACAACTCAAATATAGAATCTCAGAACTCAAATATACAATATCTCATAACTCAAATATAGAATAACTCACAACTCAAATATAGAATAACTCACAACTCAAATATAGAATATCTCAGAACTCAAATATAGAATCTCTCAGAACTCAAATATAGAGTATCTCATAACTCAAATATAGAATCTCTCAGAACTCAAATATAGAGTATCTCATAACTCAAATATAGAATCTCTCAGAACTCAAACATAGAATCTCTCAGAAATCAAATATGGAATCCCAGAACTCAAATATAGAATATCTTAACTCAAATATAGAATCTCATAAATCAAATATGGAATCTCTCAGAACTCAAATCTCACATATAGAATCTCAGAACTCAAATATAGAATATCTCAGAACTCAAATATAGAATCTCATAACTCAAATATAGAATATCTCAACTCAAATATAGAATCTCTCACAACTCAAATATAGAATCTCAGAACTCAAATATAGAATCTCAGAACTCAAATATAGAATATCTCAGAACTCAAATACAGAATATCTCAGAACTCAAATATAGAATATCTCAGAACTCAAATATAGAATATCTCAACTCAAATATAGAATATCTCACAACTCAAATATAGAATCTCTCAGAACTCAAATATAGAATATCTCAGAACTCAAATATAGAATATCTCAGAACTCAAATATAGAATCTCTCAGAACTCAAATATACAATATCTCATGACTCAAATATAGAATCTCTCACAACTCAAATATAGAATCTCAGAACTCAAATATAGAATCTCTCAGAACTCAAATATACAATATCTCATGACTCAAATATAGAATCTCTCACAACTCAAATATAGAATCTCAGAACTCAAATATAGAATCTCTCAGAACTCAAATATAGAATATCTCACAACTCAAATATAGAATATCCCCAATCATATATAGAATATCTCAAATCAAATATACAATATCTCATAACTCAAATATAGAATCTCACAACTCAAATATAGAATCTCACAACTCAAATATAGAATATCTCATTATTCAAACATAGAATCCCTCAACTCAAATATAGAATCTCTCAACTGAAATATAGAATATCTCAAATCAAATATAGAATATCTCATAACTCAAAAATAGAATCTCTCACAACTCAAATATAGAATCTCAGAACTCAAATATAGAATCTCAGAACTCAAATATAGAACATCTCATAACTCAAATATAGAATATCTCAGAACTCAAATATAGAATCCCTCAACTCAAATATAGAATCTCTCAACTGAAATATAGAATATCTCAAATCAAATATAGAATATCTCATAACTCAAAAATAGAATCTCTCATAACTCAGATACAGAATCTCTCAGAACTCAAATATAGAATCTCTCAGAACTCAAATATGGAATATCTCAGAACTCAAATATAGAATCTCTCAGAACTCAAATATAGAATATCTCAACTCAAATATAGAATATCTCATAACTCAAATATAGAATATCTCAGCACAAATATAGAATATCTCAAAACTCAAATATAGAATATCTCAGATCTTAAATATAGAATCTCAACTCAAATATAGAATATCTCAGAACTCAAATAGAGAAGATCTCAGAACTCAAATATAGAATCTCATAACACAAATACAGAATCCCATAACACAAATATAGAATCTCATAACTCAAATATAGAATTTCTGAGAACTCAAATATAGAATCTCAGAACTCAAATATAGAATCTCTCAACTCAAATATAGAATCTGAACTCAAATATAGAATATCTCAACTCAAATATAGAATATCTCACCTCAAATATAGAATATCTCACAACTCAAATATAGAATCTCTCACAACTCAAATATAGAATCTCTTGTCGTAAGAATGAGCCTTACGCGTGGTGAACTTAAAGTAAGCTTTAATCAACTAAAAAGGTGCTACATACAAAAGAGGTCTTACTCTATGCCTCTCCAGGATCCAACTGATCAGTCCAGTATTTATCCTGGACTAATCACAGGAAGTGATGCAATAAAGTTCGAGTCACAGGAAGCTGTATTGTGTTACCACATTCTCCCCCCCCCAAAAGATTAGGAGGCCGGGATGCTCCCTCCATTTCGTAGCCGCTGGACGAGGGAGAGCCGCACCCGTTTGGGTTCTCGTAGCGGTAGAGGGCCGTGGACCAGAGTCCGAGTGATCCAGCCCGCTCTGTGAGGGGTCAGGACGATCCTGACTGTGTACTGGTGCCCGAACGGGTGTTGGGCAGGGCTGTGGCAGATCCGTTTCCGAGCGTACGGTACGGGGTGGATCGTGGCTGCGCGTGCGAGCCCCGACGGGCTCATAGTCAGTCTGCCCCAGGTCGGCACGCTGGAGTGAGGTACCAGCCGGCGTCAGATCCAGATCGTGATGAGAGGCACCTGGCGAGCCCAGAGATGTGCCTGGTACAATATCATCCCCTGGTGTCCCTCTATGTTTCGGCGGGCAGGGAGCCAGATCCCGCAATGACACGGTAGATTCCCGACCGTCAGGATACCGAATATAGGCGTAGGTAGGGTTGACGTCCGTGAGCTCAACCTCATCTACCAGGGGGTCATTCTTAGACGCCCGGACATATCTTCGGAGTAGCACTGGTCCCGGTGCAGTCAGCCACGACGGGAGAGATATCCCATAGGATGAGCGACGCTGAAATCGGAAGAACCGTTCATGAAGCGTCGTATTTGTGGCGGTCGAAAGGAGGGACCGTGTGGAGTGTAATGCGTCTGGAAGTACTGCTTCCCATTGTTGGTTGGGTAGGCCCCGAGATCTCAAAGCCAGACGTACCGCATTCCAGATGATAGCGTTATAACGCTCGACTTGCCCATTCCCGACCGGATGATAAGGCGTCGTTTTGCTGGCAGCAATACCCCGTTCCGAGAGATAGGCCTTGAGTTCTCCTGACATAAAAGAAGGGCCCCGATCCGAATGAACATAGGATGCCATGCCACAGAAAGCAAATACCTGCTCAAGGCAGCTGATAACCGTGGTCGTCAGCATATTGGGGCAGGGAAAGGCAAACGGAAAACGGGAATACTCATCGACCATGGTCAATAGATAAGTGTTGCGAGTTGAAGAGGGCAACGGCCCCTTAAAATCGATGCTAAGCCGTTGCATTGGCTGGGTCGCATGTATGAGTATACCACCCGAGGGGCGGAAAAACTGAGGTTTCAATTCCGCACAGACTCTGCAGTCCGAGCACATCTTCTTTACATCCCCGGTAGAGAATGGGAGATTTCGGGACCGCACGAAGTGTAGCATGCGAGTAACGCCCGGATGACACAACCCATCATGGATGTCTACGAGCATAGAGGGTGCCATGGCGGAGCAGAATGCTCGTGTGAGGGTATCCGGAGCCACATTCTCCTTGCCAGGTCGATAGTGGATGGTGTAACCAAAAGAGGCCAATTCCAGCCGCCAAAGCTGGAT
Source organism: Squalus acanthias (assembly GCA_030390025.1). NCBI lineage: Eukaryota > Metazoa > Chordata > Chondrichthyes > Squaliformes > Squalidae > Squalus > Squalus acanthias. The sequence continues at coordinate 951,838 of CM059451.1, read as the reverse complement.
TTTATTATTTTTAATTTTGGTCCGTTTTCGATTATCGAGCATGAAGGCGACCGATCGCTGGTCCGTGATTAAGGTAAAGTGCTGGCGAGCTAGGAGATGACTCCACTTCCGTACTGCCTCTATGATGGCTGTAGCTTCTTTCTCGACTGGAGGATAATGTAGCTCAGCCCCTTGAAAAGTCCTGGACAAAAATGCCACCGGACGACCTTCCTGATTCAGAGTGGCCGAGATCGCCACCTCCGAGGCATCACACTCAACGACAAAAGGAAGACTCTCATCGATGGAGTGAAGAGTCGCTTTCTCCAACTGTTTTTTCAGGAGGTTAAAGGCTGCAACAGCCGCTGTGTCTAGTGGGAATGTGCTGGCCTTCAGTAGAGGTTGGATTCGGTCCGAGAAGTTAGGAATCCATTTAGCATAGTATGCAAACAGGCCGAGGGCCCGGCCCAAGGAAGCCGGATTCTTAGGTGGCGGGAGTTCTTGGAGTGGGCGAAGCCTTTCAGGGTCAGGTTTAATGATGCCATTGCCCACACAATAGCCAAGGATGTTGATGGTTGGTTGTGACTCAATGGATTTAGCCGCATTTAATGTCAAATTACGGTGCTGGAGTGCGTCCCAAAATCGTTGGAGATTGGCGTCATGTTCCCGCTGATTGCGACCTGCGACAGTAATATTGTCCAGATAAGGAAACGTATCCTTCAAGTCTTCCTGTTTGACCAGGTCATCCATTGCTCGCTGGAAGACAGCCACTCCATTAGTGACCCCAAAGGGGAGGCGACGAAATTGATACAGCCGTCCATTGGCTTCAAAGGCCGTATACTGCTTGTCTGAGACCTTCAAGGGTACCTGATGATCGGCACTTTTCAGATCATATGTTGAGAACACCGTGTACTCAGCCAGTTTATTAACCATATCATCGATGCGCGGCAATGGGTATGCGTCCAAGTCCGTATATTGATTGATGGTCTGTGAATAGTCAATGCACAGCCGTTTCTTGTGAGGTTGTAGAGGGTTCTTAACAATAACGACCTGGGCGTGCCATGGCGACGAACAAGGCTCGATGATATCCTCTGCTAAAAGCCGAGAAATCTCAGCCGCAATAAAAGACTGGTCTTCCTGACTGAAATGTCGTGACTTTGTTATAATCGGTTTGCATCGAGGAGGGATACTGGTAAACAGTGAGGGTTCATCCAGTGAAGCTGCTGACAATGCACAGAACGGTAATCGAGGTAGTATATTAGAAATAGTGAGTTCAGGTTTGGATCCGCCGAACTCAATGGTGAGCTTCTTATGCTGCTTTTGAAAATCCAGCCCTAAGATAAGATTACTACATAAGTCCTTGAGCACCGAAAGCCGGGTGGAGGGATACCTGTGACCATTAAGTGTTATTTCAACCATACAAAAGCCAGAAATTCTGGTATTAAGTGATGACTGAGCCATCGCAATTGCCTGGTCCGATGGGAAAACATGTAGCTTTAACTCTGCAACAATCTGTTCCCTAATGAAACTATCAGTGCTACCTGAGTCAATTAAGGCATCTAAAGTATGTCCATTAATTGATGCTTTTGTAGCTGCATGGAATAGGTTCTGAGGACAAGCAGCTGTAATTGGTGTCGTTGCACAAAGAGTGGCTGAAACTCTAGGTGTGTTTCTTCGAGAGGAAACCCGAGAGGAAGCACGATAGATTTTAGCCGGAACATCTTGATAGGCCCTTACCGGGGCAGTTCGGTAGGACTTAGCTTGAAAAGCCCTTGTAGAGGCTCTTGATAGGCAAACCTTTGCAAAATGACCCTTTTTGTTGCAATGACTGCAAAACGCATTGCGAGCAGGGCAGAATTTCCGAGGGTGAAACTCATCACCACAAAAGAAGCATTTCTTAGATTGCCAAGAGGCTGCCACAGTGGGGTCATCATCCTCTTCATCAGTGAAGTCATCAGATTGATTATCAGGGATAAAGACCTCCCTAATAGAGTTCACCTGTGGCCTCTTAAATTGCCTGACTGTAGTTAAGGCAGCAGACCGAGGTCTGGGCACTGTATAAAGGTCTGCATTTCTTTTTGCCAGATCTAGAGAGCAAGCCATGTCATAAGCTCTCTGAAGCTCAAGTGTCTTACTTTCCAGTAGACGCTGGCGTATAAATGGGGAGGCAAGCCCGCAGATGAAAGCATCACGGATCATTTCTTCACGGTACAGCTCAGCTGAGGCCGCCTGAAAGTTACAGTCCATACTAAGTCTGCGAAGCTCTTGGAGGAATTTATCAATGGATTCCTCCGGCCCTTGTTGGGCTGCAGCTAGTAGATGTCTGGCATAGACCTCATTCGGTATCTTAGTATATAGTCTCTTAAGCGTCCGAATTGCCTCCTCGTAACTGCCCCATTCCTCCACATACTGAAATACATTCGGGGTGACACAGTTGATGAGTATCCGCAACTTTGAGTCATCATCAGCCTTGCAATATTCAAGAAAATTGTCAAACGTGCGATACCAGTGTTTCCACACCTTACCGGCTGCTGGGGTGTTTGGGTCCAAGTCGAGACGCGATGGTTCAAGGATGTTTTCCATGATGGGTGATTCCCTGGATCCTTAGTTCCGAGTTCGTCCAAAAAGTTTGAGTGCGAAGTTTTCCAAAGTTGATTAAATTGTCGTAAGAATGAGCCTTACGCGTGGTGAACTTAAAGTAAGCTTTAATCAACTAAAAAGGTGCTACATACAAAAGAGGTCTTACTCTATGCCTCTCCAGGATCCAACTGATCAGTCCAGTATTTATCCTGGACTAATCACAGGAAGTGATGCAATAAAGTTCGAGTCACAAGAAGCTGTATTGTGTTACCACATCTCTCACAACTCAAATATAGAATCTCTCACAACTCAAATACAGAATCTCATAACTCAAATATAGAATATCTCAGAACTCAAATATAGAATCTCAGAACTCAAATATAGAATATCTCAGAACTCAAATATAGAACATCGCATAACTCAAATATAGAATCTCATAACTCAAATATAGAATATCTCATAACTCAAATATAGAATATCTCATAATTCAAATATAGAATATCTCCACTCAAATATAGAATATCTCATAACTCAAATATAGAATCTCTCAGATCTTAAATATAGAATCTCATAACTCAAATATAGAATATCTCAGAACTCAAATATAGAATCTCAGAACTCAAATATAGAATATCTCAGAACTCAAATATAGAACATCGCATAACTCAAATATAGAATCTCATAACTCAAATATAGAATATCTCATAACTCAAAGATAGAATATCTCATAACTCAAAGATAGAATATCTCATAACTCAAAGATAGAATATCTCATAACTCAAATATAGAATCTCTCAGATCTTAAATATAGAATCTCATATCTCAAATATAGAATATCTCATAACTCAAATATAGAATCTCAACTCAAATATAGAATATCTCAGAACTCAAATATAGAATATCTCAACTCAAATATAGAATATCTCATAACTCAAATATACAATCTCATAACTCAAATATAGAATCTCATAACTCAAATATAGAATATCTCAACTCAAATATAGAATATCTCACAACTCAAATATAGAATATCTCAACACAAATATAGAATATCTCAAAACTCAAATATAGAATATCTCAGGTCTTAAATATAGAATCTCTCATAACTCAAATATAGAATCTCTCAGAACTCAAATATAGAATCTCACAACTCAAATATAGAATCTCTCACAACTCAAATATAGAATATCTCAGAACTCAAATATAGAATCTCTCAGAACTCAAATATAGAATCTCACAACTCAAATATAGAATCTCTCACAACTCAAATATAGAATCTCAGAACTCAAATATAGAATCTCAAAACTCACATATGGAATCTCATAACTCAAATATAGAATATGTCAGAACTCAAATATAGAATATCTCAGAACTCAAATATAGAATCTCAGAACTCAAATATAGAATATCTCACAACTCAAATATAGAATCTCTCATAACTCAAATATAGAATATCTCACAACTCAAATATAGAATCTCTCAAATCAAATATAGAATATCTCAGAACTCAAATATAGAATCTCTCAACTCAAATATAGAATATCTCAGAACTCAAGTACAGAATATCTCAACTCAAATATAGAATATCTTAACTCAAATACAGAATAACTCAGAACTCAAATAGAGAATATCTCAACACAAATATAGAATATCTCAGATCTTAAAGATAGAATCTCAACTCAAATATAGAATATCTCAGAACTCAAATATAGAATATCTCAACTCAAATATAGAATATCTCAACTCAAATATAGAATCTCTCACAACTCAAATATAGAATCACTCAGAACTCAAATATAGAATATCTCATAACTCAAATATAGAATCTCATAAATCAAATATAGAATCTCAGAACTCAAATATACAATCTCAAAACTCACATATAGAATCTCATAACTCAAATATAGAATATGTCAGAACTCAAATATAGAATATCTCACAACTCAAATATAGAATATCTCATAACTCAAACATAGAATATCCCAAAACTCAAATATACAATCTCTCAACTCAAATATAGAATCGCATAACTCAAATATAGAATATCTCAACTCAAATATAGAATATCTCAGAACTCAAATATAGAATCTCAGAACTCAAATATAGAATCTCAAAACTCACATATAGAATCTCATAACTCAAATATAGAATATGTCAGAACTCAAATACAGAATATCTCACAACTCAAATATAGAATATCTCATAACTCAAATATAGAATATCTCATAACTCAAATATAGAATATCTCACAACTCAAACATAGAATATCTCAACACTCAAACATAAAATATCTCAGAACTCAAATATAGAATCTCAAAACTCACATATAGAATCTCTTAACTCAAAAATAGAATATGTCAGAACTCAAATATAGAATATTTCAGAACTCAAATATAGAATCTCAGAACTCAAATATAGAATATCTCACAACTCAAATATAGAATATCTCATAATTCAAATATAGAATATCTCAACTCAAATATAGAATCTCTCAATTCAAATATCGAATATCTCATAATTCGAATATAGAATATCTCAGAACTCAAATATGGAATCTCAGAACTCAAATATAGAATATCTCAACTCAAATATAGAATATCTCCACTCATATATAGAATATCTCATAACTCAAATATAGAATATCTCAACACAAATATAGAATATCTCAAAGCTCAAATATAGAATATCTCATAACTCAAATATAGAATATCTCAACTCAAATATAGAATATCTCAACTCAAATATAGAATATCTCAACACAAATATAGATTTACTCAAAACTCAAATATAGAATATCTCAGATCTTAAACATAGAATATCACAACTCAAATATAGAATATCTCATAACACAAATATAGAATCTCATAACTCAAATATAGAATATCTCACAACTCAAATATAGAATATCTCACAACTCAAATATAGAACATCTCACAACTGAAAGATAGAATATCTCACAACTCAAATATAGAACATCCCATAACTCAAATATAGAATATCTCAACTCAAATATAGAATATCTCATAACTCAAATATAGAATATCTCAACTCAAATATAGAATATCTCATAACACAAACATAGAATCTCAGAACTCAAATATAGAATATCTCACAACTCAAATATAGAATATCTCACAACTCAAATATAGAACATCTCATAACTCAAATATAGAATATCTCAACTCAAATATAGAATATCTCATAACACAAATATAGAATCTCTCAGAACTCAAATATAGAATCTCTCATAACTCAAACATAGAATATCTCAGAACTCAAATATAGAATCTCATAACACAAATATAGAATCTCATAACTCAAATATAGAATTTCTGAGAACTCAAAAATAGAATCTCTCAACTCAAATATAGAATATCTCAGAGCTCAAATATAGAATCTCTCAACTCAAATATAGAATATCTCAGAACTCAAATATAGAATATCTCAGCTCAAATATAGAATATCTCATAACTCAAATATAGAATATCTCAACTCAAATATAGAATATCTCAGAACCCAAATATAGAATCTCATAACTCAAATATAGAATCTCATAACTCAAATATAGAATCTCATAACTCAAATATAGAATATCTCAGAACTCAAGTATAGAATATCTCAACTCAAATATAGAATATCTCAACACAAATATAGAATATCTCAAAACTCAAATATAGAATATCTCATAACTCAAATATAGAATCTCAAATCAAATATAGAATATCTCAAAACTCAAATATAGAATATCTCAGATCTTAAATATAGAATCTCAACTCAAATATAGAATATCTCACAATTCAAAAATAGAATATCTCAACTCAAACATAGAATATCTCAACTCAAATATAGAATATCTCAGAACTCAAATATAGAATATCTCAACACAAATATAGAATATCTCAGAACTCAAATATAGAATATCTCAACTCAAATATAGAATATCTCAACTCAAATATAGAATCTCTCACAACTCAAATATAGAATATCTCACAACTCAAATATAGAATATCTCACAACTCAAATATAGAATCTCTCATAACTCAAATACAGAATCTCAGAACTCAAATATAGAATCTCATAACTCAAATATAGAATCTCATAAATCAAAAATAGAATCTCTCAGAATTCAAATATAGAATCTCAGAACTCAAATATACAATCTCAAAACTCACATATAGAATCTCATAACTCAAATATAGAATGTCAGAACTCAAATATAGAATATCTCATAACTCAAATATAGAATATCTCAACTCAAATATAGAATATCTCAACTCAAATACAGAATATCTTAACTCAAATATAGAATATCTCAACTCAAATATAGAATATCTCAACTCAAATATAGAATATCTCAAAACTCAAATATAGAATATCTCAGAACTCAAATATAGAATATCTCACAACTCAAGTATAGAATATCTCAACTCAAATATAGAATATCTTAACTCAAATATAGAATAACTCAGAACTCAAATAGAGAATATCTCAACACAAATATAGAATATCTCAAAACTCAAATATAGAATATCTCATAACTCAAATATAGAATCTCAAATCAAATATAGAATATCTCAAAACTCAAATATAGAATATCTCAGATCTTAAATATAGAATCTCAACTCAAATATAGAATATCTCAGAACTCAAATATAGAATATCTCAACTCAAATATAGAATATCTCAAATCAAATATAGAATATCTCAGAACTCAAATATAGAATATCTCAACTCAAATATAGAATATCTCAGAACTCAAATATAGAATATCTCAGAACTCAAATATAGAATCTCAACTCAAATATAGAATATCTCAGAACTCAAATATAGAATCTCAGAACTCAAATATAGAATCTCAAAACTCACATATAGAATCTCATAACTCAAATATAGAATATGTCAGAACTCAAATACAGAATATCTCACAACTCAAATATAGAATATCTCATAACTCAAATATAGAATATCTCATAACTCAAATATAGAATATCTCACAACTCAAACATAGAATATCTCAACACTCAAACATAAAATATCTCAGAACTCAAATATAGAATCTCAAAACTCACATATAGAATCTCATAACTCAAAAATAGAATATGTCAGAACTCAAATATAGAATATTTCAGAACTCAAATATAGAATCTCAGAACTCAAATATAGAATATCTCAATTCAAATATCGAATATCTCATAATTCGAATATAGAATATCTCAGAACTCAAATATAGAATCTCAGAACTCAAATATAGAATATCTCAACTCAAATATAGAATATCTCCACTCATATATAGAATATCTCATAACTCAAATATAGAATATCTCAACACAAATATAGAATATCTCAAAGCTCAAATATAGAATATCTCATAACTCAAATATAGAATATCTCAACTCAAATATAGAATATCTCAACACAAATATAGATTTACTCAAAACTCAAATATAGAATATCTCAGATCTTAAATATAGAATATCACAACTCAAATATAGAATATCTCATAACACAAATATAGAATCTCATAACTCAAATATAGAATATCTCACAACTCAAATATAGAATATCTCACAACTCAAATATAGAACATCTCACAACTGAAATATAGAATATCTCACAACTCAAATATAGAACATCCCATAACTCAAATATAGAATATCTCAACTCAAATATAGAATATCTCATAACTCAAATATAGAATATCTCAACTCAAATATAGAATATCTCATAACACAAATATAGAATCTCATAACTCAAATATAGAATATCTCACAACTCAAATATAGAACATCTCACAACTCAAATATAGAACATCTCATAACTCAAATATAGAATATCTCAACTCAAATATAGAATATCTCATAACACAAATATAGAATCTCTCAGAACTCAAATATAGAATCTCTCATAACTCAAATATAGAATATCTCAGAACTCAAATATAGAATCTCATAACACAAACATAGAATCTCATAACTCAAATATAGAATTTCTGAGAACTCAAATATAGAATCTCTCAACTCAAATATAGAATATCTCAGAGCTCAAATATAGAATCTCTCAACTCAAATATAGAATATCTCAGAACTCAAACATAGAATATCTCAGCTCAAATATAGAATATCTCATAACTCAAATATAGAATATCTCAACTCAAATATAGAATATCTCAGAACCCAAATATAGAATCTCATAACTCAAATATAGAATCTCATAACTCAAATATAGAATCTCATAACTCAAATATAGAATATCTCAGAACTCAAGTATAGAATATCTCAACTCAAATAAAGAATATCTCAACACAAATATAGAATATCTCAAAACTCAAATATAGAATATCTCATAACTCAAATATAGAATCTCAAATCAAATATAGAATATCTCAAAACTCAAACATAGAATATCTCAGATCTTAAATATAGAATCTCAACTCAAATATAGAATATCTCACAATTCAAATATAGAATATCTCAACTCAAATATAGAATATCTCAACTCAAATACAGAATATCTCAGAACTCAAATATAGAATATCTCAACACAAATATCGAATATCTCAGAACTCAAATATAGAATATCTCAACTCAAATATAGAATATCTCAACTCAAATATAGAATCTCTCACAACTCAAATATAGAATATCTCACAACTCAAATATAGAATATCTCACAACTCAAATATAGAATCTCTCATAACTCAAATATAGAATCTCAGAACTCAAATATAGAATCTCATAACTCAAATATAGAATCTCATAAATCAAATATAGAATCTCTCAGAATTCAAATATAGAATCTCAGAACTCAAATATACAATCTCAAAACTCACATATAGAATCTCATAACTCAAATATAGAATGTCAGAACTCAAATATAGAATATCTCATAACTCAAATATAGAATATCTCAACTCAAATATAGAATATCTCAAAACTCAAATATAGAATATCTCAGATCTTAAATATAGAATCTCAACTCAAATATAGAATATCTCAGAACTCAAATATAGAATATCTCAACTCAAACATAGAATATCTCAAATCAAATACAGAATATCTCAGAACTCAAATATAGAATATCTCAACTCAAATATAGAATATCTCAGAACTCAAATATAGAATATCTCAGAACTCAAATATAGAATCTCAACTCAAATATAGAATATCTCAGAACTCAAATATAGAATCTCAGAACTCAAATATAGAATCTCAAAACTCACATATAGAATCTCATAACTCAAATATAGAATATCTCATAACTCAAATATAGAATATCTCATAACTCAAATATAGAATATCTCACAACTCAAACATAGAATATCTCAAAGCTCAAATATAGAATATCTCATAACTCAAATATAGAATATCTCAACTCAAATATAGAATATCTCAACACAAATATAGATTTACTCAAAACTCAAATATAGAATATCTCAGATCTTAAATATAGAATATCACAACTCAAATATAGAATATCTCATAACACAAATATAGAATCTCATAACTCAAATATAGAATATCTCACAACTCAAATATAGAATATCTCACAACTCAAATATAGAACATCTCACAACTGAAATATAGAATATCTCACAACTCAAATATAGAACATCCCATAACTCAAATATAGAATATCTCAACTCAAATATAGAATATCTCATAACTCAAATATAGAATATCTCAACTCAAATATAGAATATCTCATAACACAAATATAGAATCTCATAACTCAAATATAGAATATCTCACAACTCAAATATAGAATATCTCACAACTCAAATATAGAACATCTCATAACTCAAATATAGAATATCTCAACTCAAATATAGAATATCTCATAACACAAATATAGAATCTCTCAGAACTCAAATATAGAATCTCTCATAACTCAAATATAGAATATCTCAGAACTCAAATATAGAATCTCATAACACAAATATAGAATCTCATAACTCAAATATAGAATTTCTGAGAACTCAAATATAGAATCTCTCAACTCAAATATAGAATATCTCAGAGCTCAAATATAGAATCTCTCAACTCAAATATAGAATATCTCAGAACTCAAATATAGAATATCTCAGCTCAAATATAGAATATCTCATAACTCAAATATAGAATATCTCAACTCAAATATAGAATATCTCAGAACCCAAATATAGAATCTCATAACTCAAATATAGAATCTCATAACTCAAATATAGAATCTCATAACTCAAATATAGAATATCTCAGAACTCAAGTATAGAATATCTCAACTCAAATATAGAATATCTCAACACAAATATAGAATATCTCAAAACTCAAATATAGAATATCTCATAACTCAAATATAGAATCTCAAATCAAATATAGAATATCTCAAAACTCAAATATAGAATATCTCAGATCTTAAATATAGAATCTCAACTCAAATATAGAATATCTCACAATTCAAATATAGAATATCTCAACTCAAATATAGAATATCTCAACTCAAATACAGAATATCTCAGAACTCAAATATAGAATATCTCAACACAAATATAGAATATCTCAGAACTCAAATATAGAATATCTCAACTCAAATATAGAATATCTCAACTCAAATATAGAATCTCTCACAACTCAAATATAGAATATCTCACAACTCAAATATAGAATATCTCACAACTCAAATATAGAATCTCTCATAACTCAAATATAGAATCTCAGAACTCAAATATAGAATCTCATAACTCAAATATAGAATCTCATAAATCAAATATAGAATCTCTCAGAATTCAAATATAGAATCTCAGAACTCAAATATACAATCTCAAAACTCACATATAGAATCTCATAACTCAAATATAGAATGTCAGAACTCAAATATAGAATATCTCATAACTCAAATATAGAATATCTCAACTCAAATATAGAATATCTCAACTCAAATACAGAATATCTTAACTCAAATATAGAATATCTCAACTCAAATATAGAATATCTCAACTCAAATATAGAATATCTCAAAACTCAAATATAGAATATCTCAGAACTCAAATATAGAATATCTCATAACTCAAGTATAGAATATCTCAACTCAAATATAGAATATCTTAACTCAAATATAGAATAACTCAGAACTCAAATAGAGAATATCTCAACACAAATATAGAATATCTCATAACTCAAATATAGAATCTCAAATCAAATATAGAATATCTCAAAACTCAAATATAGAATATATCAGATCTTAAATATAGAATCTCAACTCAAATATAGAATATCTCATAACTCAAATATAGAATATCTCAACTCAAATATAGAATATCTCAACTCAAATACAGAATATCTTAACTCAAATATAGAATATCTCAACTCAAATATAGAATATCTCAACTCAAATATAGAATATCTCAAAACTCAAATATAGAATATCTCAGAACTCAAATATAGAATATCTCATAACTCAAGTATAGAATATCTCAACTCAAATATAGAATATCTTAACTCAAATATAGAATAACTCAGAACTCAAATAGAGAATATCTCAACACAAATATAGAATATCTCATAACTCAAATATAGAATCTCAAATCAAATATAGAATATCTCAAAACTCAAATATAGAATATATCAGATCTTAAATATAGAATCTCAACTCAAATATAGAATATCTCAGAACTCAAATGTAGAATATCTCAACTCAAATATAGAATATCTCAAATCAAATATAGAATATCTCAGAACTCAAATATAGAATATCTCAACTCAAATATAGAATATCTCAGAACTCAAATATAGAATATCTCAGAACTCAAATATAGAATCTCAACTCAAATATAGAATATCTCAGAACTCAAATATAGAATCTCAGAACTCAAATATAGAATCTCAAAACTCACATATAGAATCTCATAACTCAAATATAGAATATGTCAGAACTCAAATACAGAATATCTCACAACTCAAATATAGAATATCTCATAACTCAAATATAGAATATCTCATAACTCAAATATAGAATATCTCACAACTCAAACATAGAATATCTCAACACTCAAACATAAAATATCTCAGAACTCAAATATAGAATCTCAAAACTCACATATAGAATCTCATAACTCAAAAATAGAATATGTCAGAACTCAAATATAGAATATTTCAAAACTCAAATATAGAATCTCAGAACTCAAATATAGAATATCTCACAACTCAAAAATAGAATATCTCATTATTCAAATATAGAATATCTCAACTCAAATATAGAATCTCTCAATTCAAATATCGAATATCTCATAATTCGAATATAGAATATCTCAGAACTCAAATATGGAATCTCAGAACTCAAATATAGAATATCTCAACTCAAATATAGAATATCTCCACTCATATATAGAATATCTCATAACTCAAATATAGAATATCTCAACACAAATATAGAATATCTCAAAGCTCAAATATAGAATATCTCATAACTCAAATATAGAATATCTCAACTCAAATATAGAATATCTCAACACAAATATAGATTTACTCAAAACTCAAATATAGAATATCTCAGATCTTAAATATAGAATATCACAACTCAAATATAGAATATCTCATAACACAAATATAGAATCTCATAACTCAAATATAGAATATCTCACAACTCAAATATAGAATATCTCACAACTCAAATATAGAATATCTCACAACTCAAATATAGAACATCTCACAACTGAAATATAGAATATCTCACAACTCAAATATAGAACATCCCATAACTCAAATATAGAATATCTCAACTCAAATATAGAATATCTCATAACTCAAATATAGAATATCTCAACTCAAATATAGAATATCTCATAACACAAATATAGAATCTCATAACTCAAATATAGAATATCTCAAAACTCAAATATAGAATATCTCATAACTCAAATATAGAATCTCAAATCAAATATAGAATATCTCAAAACTCAAATATAGAATATCTCAGATCTTAAATATAGAATCTCAACTCAAATATAGAATATCTCACAATTCAAATATAGAATATCTCAACTCAAATATAGAATATCTCAACACAAATATAGAATATCTCAGAACTCAAATATAGAATATCTCAACTCAAATATAGAATATCTCAACTCAAATATAGAATCTCTCACAACTCAAATATAGAATATCTCACAACTCAAATATAGAATATCTCACAACTCAAATATAGAATCTCTCATAACTCAAATATAGAATCTCAGAACTCAAATATAGAATCTCATAACTCAAATATAGAATCTCATAAATCAAATATAGAATCTCTCAGAATTCAAATATAGAATCTCAGAACTCAAATATACAATCTCAAAACTCACATATAGAATCTCATAACTCAAATATAGAATGTCAGAACTCAAATATAGAATATCTCATAACTCAAATATAGAATATCTCAACTCAAATATAGAATATCTCAACTCAAATACAGAATATCTTAACTCAAATATAGAATATCTCAACTCAAATATAGAATATCTCAACTCAAATATAGAATATCTCAAAACTCAAATATAGAATATCTCAGAACTCAAATATAGAATATCTCATCACTCAAGTATAGAATATCTCAACTCAAATACAGAATATCTTAACTCAAATATAGAATAACTCAGAACTCAAATAGAGAATATCTCAACACAAATATAGAATATCTCAAAACTCAAATATAGAATATCTCATAACTCAAATATAGAATCTCAAATCAAATATAGAATATCTCAAAACTCAAATATAGAATATCTCAGATCTTAAATATAGAATCTCAACTCAAATATAGAATATCTCAGAACTCAAATATAGAATATCTCAACTCAAATATAGAATATCTCAAATCAAATATAGAATATCTCAGAACTCAAATATAGAATATCTCAACTCAAATATAGAATATCTCAGAACTCAAATATAGAATATCTCAGAACTCAAATATAGAATCTCAACTCAAATATAGAATATCTCAGAACTCAAATATAGAATCTCAGAACTCAAATATAGAATCTCAAAACTCACATATAGAATCTCATAACTCAAATATAGAATATGTCAGAACTCAAATACAGAATATCTCACAACTCAAATATAGAATATCTCATAACTCAAATATAGAATATCTCATAACTCAAATATAGAATATCTCACAACTCAAACATAGAATATCTCAGCACTCAAACATAAAATATCTCAGAACACAAATATAGAATCTCAAAACTCACATATAGAATCTGATAACTCAAAAATAGAATATGTCAGAACTCAAATATAGAATATTTCAAAACTCAAATATAGAATCTCAGAACTCAAATATAGAATATCTCACAACTCAAATATAGAATATCTCATAATTCAAATATAGAATATCTCAACTCAAATATAGAATCTCTCAATTCAAATATCGAATATCTCATAATTCGAATATAGAATATCTCAGAACTCAAATATGGAATCTCAGAACTCAAATATAGAATATCTCAACTCAAATATAGAATATCTCCACTCATATATAGAATATCTCATAACTCAAATATAGAATATCTCAACACAAATATAGAATATCTCAAAGCTCAAATATAGAATATCTCATAACTCAAATATAGAATATCTCAACTCAAATATAGAATATCTCAACACAAATATAGATTTACTCAAAACTCAAATATAGAATATCTCAGATCTTAAATATAGAATATCACAACTCAAATATAGAATATCTCATAACACAAATATAGAATCTCATAACTCAAATATAGAATATCTCACAACTCAAATATAGAATATCTCACAACTCAAATATAGAACATCTCACAACTGAAATATAGAATATCTCACAACTCAAATATAGAACATCCCATAACTCAAATATAGAATATCTCAACTCAAATATAGAATATCTCATAACTCAAATATAGAATATCTCAACTCAAATATAGAATATCTCATAACACAAATATAGAATCTCATAACTCAAATATAGAATATCTCACAACTCAAATATAGAATATCTCACAACTCAAATATAGAACATCTCATAACTCAAATATAGAATATCTCAACTCAAATATAGAATATCTCAGAACACAAATATAGAATCTCTCAGAACTCAAATATAGAATCTCTCATAACTCAAATATAGAATATCTCAGAACTCAAATATAGAATCTCATAACACAAATATAGAATCTCATAACTCAAATATAGAATTTCTGAGAACTCAAATATAGAATCTCTCAACTCAAATATAGAATATCTCAGAGCTCAAATATAGAATCTCTCAACTCAAATATAGAATATCTCAGAACTCAAATATAGAATATCTCAGCTCAAATATAGAATATCTCATAACTCAAATATAGAATATCTCAACTCAAATATAGAATATCTCAGAACCCAAATATAGAATCTCATAACTCAAATATAGAATCTCATAACTCAAATATAGAATCTCATAACTCAAATATAGAATATCTCAACTCAAATATAGAATATCTCAACACAAACATAGAATATCTCAAAACTCAAATATAGAATATCTCATAACTCAAATATAGAATCTCAAATCAAATATAGAATATCTCAAAACTCAAATATAGAATATCTCAGATCTTAAATATAGAATCTCAACTCAAATATAGAATATCTCACAATTCAAATATAGAATATCTCAACTCAAATATCGAATATCTCAACTCAAATATAGAATATCTCAGAACTCAAATATAGAATATCTCAACACAAATATAGAATATCTCAGAACTCAAATATAGAATATCTCAACTCAAATATAGAATATCTCAACTCAAATATAGAATCTCTCACAACTCAAATATAGAATATCTCACAACTCAAATATAGAATATCTCACAACTCAAATATAGAATCTCTCATAACTCAAATATAGAATCTCATAACTCAAATATAGAATCTCATAAATCAAATATAGAATCTCTCAGAATTCAAATATAGAATCTCAGAACTCAAATATACAATCTCAAAACTCACATATAGAATCTCATAACTCAAATATAGAATGTCAGAACTCAAATATAGAATATCTCATAACTCAAATATAGAATATCTCAACTCAAATATAGAATATCTCAACTCAAATACAGAATATCTTAACTCAAATATAGAATATCTCAACTCAAATATAGAATATCTCAACTCAAATATAGAATATCTCAAAACTCAAATATAGAATATCTCAGAACTCAAATATAGAATCTCAAATCAAATATAGAATATCTCAAAACTCAAATATAGAATATCTCAGATCTTAAATATAGAATCTCAACTCAAATATAGAATATCTCAGAACTCAAATATAGAATATCTCAACTCAAACATAGAATATCTCAAATCAAATATAGAATATCTCAGAGCTCAAATATAGAATATCTCAACTCAAATATAGAATATCTCAGAACTCAAATATAGAATATCTCAGAACTCAAATATAGAATCTCAAATCAAATATAGAATATCTCAGCACTAAAATATAGAATATCTCAACTCAAATATAGAATATCTCAACTCAAATATAGATTATCTCAGAACTCAAAGATAGAATCTCAGAACTCAAATATAGAATGTCATAAATCAAATATAGAATATCTCAACTCAAATATAGAATATCTCAAAACTCAAATATAGAATATCTCATAACTCAAATATAGAATCTCAAATCAAATATAGAATATCTCAAAACTCAAATATAGAATATCTCAGATCTTAAATATAGAATCTCAACTCAAACATAGAATATCTCAGAACTCAAATATAGAATATCTCAACTCAAATATAGAATATCTCAACTCAAATATAGAATATCTCAACTCAAATATAGAATTTCTCAGAACTCAAATATAGAATCTCAGAACTCAAATATAGAATCTCTCAGAACTCAAATATAGAATATCTCACAATTCAAATATAGAATCTCAGAACTCAAATATACAATCTCAAAACTCACATATAGAATCTCATAACTCAAATATAGAATATGTCAGAACTCAAATATAGAATATCTCAGAACTCAAATATAGAATATCTCAGAACTCAAATATAGAATATCTCATAACTCAAATATAGAATATCTCAACACAAATATACAATATCTCAACTCAAATATAGAATATCTCAGAACTCAAAAAGAGTATCTCAAATCAAATATAGAATATCTCACAACTGAAATATAGAATCTCTCATAACTCGAATATAGAATATCTCATAACTCAAATATGGAATCTCAGAACTCAAATATAGAATCTCTCAGAACTCAAATGTAGAATATCAGAACTCAAATATAGAATATCTCACAACTCAAATATAGAATCTCACAACTCAAATATAGAATATCTCATAACTCAAATATAGAATATCTCATAACTCAAATATAGAATCTCTCAAATCAAATATAGAATATCTCAGAACTCAAATACAGAATCTCTCAACTCAACTATAGAATCTCTCAACTCAAATATAAAATATCTCAGAACTCAAATATAGAATCTCAGAACTCAAATATAGAATATCTCACAACTCAAATATAGAATCTCATAACTCAAATATAGAATCTCTCAAATCAAATATAGAATATCTCACAACTCAAATATAGAATCTCTCAACTCAAATATAAAATATCTCATAACTCAAATATGGAATCTCAGAACTCAAATATAGAATCTCTCAGAACTCAAATATAGAATATCTCCACTCAAATGTAGAATATCAGAACTCAAATATAGAATCTCTCACAACTCAAATATAGAATATCTCACAACTCAAATATAGAATCTCTCATAACTCAAATATAGAATCTCAGAACTCAAACATAGAATATCTCATAACTCAAATATAGAATCTCTCAAATCAAATATAGAATATCTCAGAACTCAAATATAGAATCTCTCAACTCAACGATAGAATCTCTCAACTCAAATATAAAATATCTCAGAACTCAAATATAGAATCTCAGAACTCAAATATAGAATATCTCACAACTCAAATATAGAATATCTCACAACTCAAATGTAGAATATCTCACAACTCAAATATAGAATCTCTCATAACTCAAATATAGAATCTCAGAACTCAGATATAGAATCTCATAACTCAAATATAGAATCTCATAAATCAAATATAGAATCTCAGAACTCAAATATACAATCTCAAAACTCACATATAGAATCTCATAACTCAAATATAGAATATGTCAGAACTCAAATATAGAATATCTCAACTCAAATATAGAATCTCTCAGAACTCAAACATAGAATATCTCCACTCAAATGTAGAATATCTCATAACTCAAATATACAATCTCTCAACTCAAATATAGAATCGCATAACTCTAATATAGAATATCTCAGAACTCAAATATAGAATATCTCACAACTCAAATATAGAATCTCAAAACTCACATATAGAATCTCATAACTCAAATATAGAATATGTCAGAACTCAAATACAGTATATCTCACAACTCAAATATAGAATATCTCATAACTCAAATATAGAATATCTCACAACTCAAATATAGAATATCTCATAACTCAAATATAGAATATCTCACAACTCAAACATAGAATATCTCATAACTCAAATATAGAATATCTCAACTCAAATATAGAATCTCTCAATTCAAATATCGAATATCTCATAATTCGAATATAGAATATCTCATAACTCAAATATGGATTCTCAGAACTCAAATATAGAATATCTCCACTCAAATATAGAATATCTCATTACTCAAATATAGAATATCTCAACACAAATATAGAATATCTCAAAGCTCAAATATAGAATATCTCATAACTCAAATATAGAATATCTCAACTCAAATATAGAATATCTCAACACAAATATAGATTTACTCAAAACTCAAATATAGAATATCTCAGATCTTAAATATAGAATATCACAACTCAAATATAGAATATCTCATAACACAAATATAGAATCTCATAACTCAAATATAGAATAGCTCACAACTTCAATATAGAACATCTCACAACTGAAATATAGAATATCTCACAACTCAAATATAGAACATCTCATAACTCAAATATAGAATATCTCAACTCAAATATAGAAAATCTCATAACTCAAATATAGAATATCTCAACTCAAATATAGAATATCTCATAACACAAATATAGAATCTCATAACTCAAATATAGAATATCTCACAACTCAAATATAGAATATCTCACAACTCAAATATAGAACATCTCATAACTCAAATATAGAATATCTCAGAACTCAAATATAGAATCTCATAACACAAATATAGAATCTCATAACTCAAATATAGAATTTCTGAGAACTCAAATATAGAATCTCTCAACTCAAATATAGAATCTCTCAACTCAAATATAGAATATCTCAGAGCTCAAATATAGAATCTCTCAACTCAAATATAGAATATCTCAGAACTCAAATATAGAATATCTCAGCTCAAACATAGAATATCTCATAACTCAAATATAGAATATCTCAACTCAAATATAGAATCTCATAACTCAAATATAGAATATCTCAGAACTCAAGTCTAGAATATCTCAACTCAAATATAGAATATCTCAACACAAATATAGAATATCTCAGAACTCAAATATAGAATATCTCAACACAAATATAGAATATCTCAAAACTCAAATATAGAATATCTCAGAACTCAAATATAGAATATCTCAACTCAAATATAGAATATCTCAACTCAAATATAGAATATCTCAACTCAAATATAGAATATCTCAGAACTCAAATATAGAATATCTCACAACTCAAATATAGAATATCTCACAACTCAAATATAGAATCTCTCATAACTCAAATATAGAATCTCAGAACTCAAATATAGAATCTCATAACTCAAATATAGAATCTCACAAATCAAATATAGAATCTCTCAGAATTCAAATATAGAATCTCAGAACTCAAATATACAATCTCAAAACTCACATATAGAATCTCATAACTCAAATATAGAATATGTCAGAACTCAAATATAGAATATCTCAGAACTCAAATATAGAATATCTCATAACTCAAATATAGAATATCTCAACTGAAATATAGAATATCTTAAATCGAATATAGAATAACTCAGAACAAAAATATAGAATCTCATAACTCAAATATAGAATCTCATAACTCAAATATAGAATATCTCATAACTCAAGTATAGAATATCTCAACTCAAATATAGAATATCTCAACTCAAATATAGAATATCTCAAATCAAATATAGAATATCTCAGAACTCAAATATAGAATCTCTCAACATAAATATAGAATATCTCAAAACTCAAATATAGAATATCTCATAACTCAAATATAGAATCTCAAATCAAATATAGAATATCTCAAAACTCAAATATAGAATATCTCAACTCAAATATAGAATATCTCAGCACTAAAATATAGAATATCTCAACACAAATACAGAATATCTCAACTCAAATATAGAATATCTCAAAACTCAAATATAGAATATCTCATAACTCAAATATAGAATCTCAAATCAAATATAGAATATCTCAAAACTCAAATATAGAATATCTCAGATCTTAAATATAGAATCTCAACTCAAATATAGAATATCTCAGCACTAAAATATAGAATATCTCAACTCAAATATAGAATATCTCAGAACTCAAAAATAGAATCTCAGAACTCAAATATAGAATCTCTCACAACTCAAATATAGACTATCTCACAACTCAAATATAGAATCTCATAAATCAAATATAGAATCTCTCATAACTCAAATATCGAATCTCAGAACTCAAATATACAATCTCAAAACTCACACATAGAATCTCATAACTCAAATATAGAATATGTCAGAACTCAAATATAGAATATCTCAAATAAAATATAGAAAATCTCACAACTGAAATATAGAATCTCTCAAATCAAATATAGAATATCTCAGAACTCAAAGATAGAATATCTCATAATTCAAGTATAGAATATCTCAACTCAAATATAGAATATCTCAGAACTCAAATACAGAATATCTCAGAACTCAAATACAGAATATCTCAACACAAATATAGAATATCTCAAAACTCAAATATAGAATATCTCAACTCAAATATAGAATATCTCAACTCAAATTAGAATATCTCAGAACTCAAATATAGAATATCTCACAACTCAAATATAGAATATCTCACAACTCAAATATAGAATCTCAGAACTCAGATATAGAATCTCATAACTCAAATATAGAATCTCATAACTCAAATATAGAATCTCTCAGAACTCAAATATAGAATCTCAGAACTCAAATATACAATCTCAAAACTCACATATAGAATCTCATAACTCAAATATAGAATATGTCAGAACTCAAATATAGAATATCTCACAACTGAAATCTAGAATCTCTCATAACTCGAATATAGAACATCTCATAACTCAAATATAGAATCTCAACTCAAATATAGAATATCTCATAACTCAAATATAGAATATCTCAACTCAAATACAGAATATCTCAGAACTCAAATATAGAATCTCATAACTCAAATACAGAAGCTCATAACTCAAATATAGAATATGTCAGAACTCAAATACAGAATATCTCAGAACTCAAATATAGAATATCTCATAACTCAAATATAGAATATCTCATAACTCAAATATAGAATATCTCAACACTCAAACATAGAATATCTCAACACTCAAACATAGAATATCTCAGAACTCAAATATAGAATCTCAAAACTAACATATAGAATCTCATAACTCAAAAATAGAATGTCAGAACTCAAATATAGAATATCTCATAATTCAAATATAGAATATCTCAACTCAAATATAGAATCTCTCAATACAAATATAGAATAGCTCATAACTCGAATATAGAATATCTTATAACTCAAATATAGAATATCTCAACTCAAATATAGAATATCTCAAATCAAATATAGAATATCTCAGAACTCAAATATAGAATCTCTCAACATAAATATAGAATATCTCAAAACTCAAATATAGAATATCTCATAACTCAAATATAGAATCTCAAATCAAATATAGAATATCTCAAAACTCAAATATAGAATATCTCAACTCAAATATAGAATATCTCAGCACTAAAATATAGAATATCTCAACACAAATATAGAATATCTCAACTCAAATATAGAATATCTCAAAACTCAAATATAGAATATCTCAGATCTTAAATATAGAATCTCAACTCAAATATAGAATATCTCAGCACTAAAATATAAAATATCTCAACTCAAATATAGAATATCTCAGAACTCAAAAATAGAATCTCAGAACTCAAATATAGAATCTCTCACAACTCAAATATAGACTATCTCACAACTCAAATATAGAATCTCATAAATCAAATATAGAATCTCTCATAACTCAAATATCGAATCTCAGAACTCAAATATACAATCTCAAAACTCACACATAGAATCTCATAACTCAAATATAGAATATGTCAGAACTCAAATATAGAATATCTCAAATAAAATATAGAAAATCTCACAACTGAAATATAGAATCTCTCAAATCAAATATAGAATATCTCAGAACTCAAATATAGAATCTCTCAACTCAACTATAGAATCTCTCAACTCAACTATAGAATATCTCAGAACTCAAATAAAGAATCGCATAACTCTAATATAGAATATCTCAGAACTCAAAGATAGAATATCTCATAATTCAAGTATAGAATATCTCAACTCAAATATAGAATATCTCAGAACTCAAATACAGAATATCTCAGAACTCAAATACAGAATATCTCAACACAAATATAGAATATCTCAAAACTCAAATATAGAATATCTCAACTCAAATATAGAATATCTCAACTCAAATTAGAATATCTCAGAACTCAAATATAGAATATCTCACAACTCAAATATAGAATATCTCACAACTCAAATATAGAATCTCAGAACTCAGATATAGAATCTCATAACTCAAATATACAATCTCAAAACTCACATATAGAATCTCATAACTCAAATATAGAATATGTCAGAACTCAAATATAGAATATCTCATAACTCAAATATAGAATATCTCATAACTCAAATATAGAATATTTCAAATCAAATATAGAATATCTCACAACTGAAATCTAGAATCTCTCATAACTCGAATATAGAACATCTCATAACTCAAATATAGAATCTCAACTCAAATATAGAATATCTCATAACTCAAATATAGAATATCTCAACTCAAATACAGAATATCTCAGAACTCAAATATAGAATCTCATAACTCAAATATAGAAGCTCATAACTCAAATATAGAATATGTCAGAACTCAAATACAGAATATCTCAGAACTCAAATATAGAATAACTCATAACTCAAATATAGAATATCTCATAACTCAAATATAGAATATCTCAACACTCAAACATAGAATATCTCAACACTCAAACATAGAATATCTCAGAACTCAAATATAGAATCTCAAAACTAACATATAGAATCTCATAACTCAAAAATAGAATATGTCAGAACTCAAATATAGAATATCTCATAATTCAAATATAGAATATCTCAACTCAAATATAGAATCTCTCAATACAAATATAGAATAGCTCATAACTCGAATATAGAATATCTTATAACTCAAATATAGAATCTCAGAACTCAAATATAGAATCGCTCAGAACTCAAATATAGAATATCTCAAAACTCAAATATAGAATATCTCATAACTCAAATATTGAATATCTCAACTCAAATATAGAATATCTCATAACACAAATATAGAATCTCATAACTCAAATATAGAATATCTCACAACTCAAATATAGAATCTCTCAACTCAAATATAGAATATCTCATAACTCAAATATAGAATATCTCAACTCAAATATAGAATATCTCAGAACTCAAATATAGAATCTCAGAACTCAAATATAGAATCTCTCACAACTCAAATATAGAATCTCTCACAACTCAAATATAGAATCACTCAGAACTCAAATATAGAATATCTCAGAACTCAAATATAGAATCTCTCACAACTCAAATATAGAATCTCTCACAACTCAAATATAGAATCTCAAAACTCACATAGAGAATCTCAAAACTCAAATATATAATATCTCATAACTCAAATATATAATATCTCATAACTCAAATATATAATATCTCAACACTCAAACATAGAATATCCCAGAACTCAAATATAGAATCTTAGAACTCAATTATAGAATATCTCAACTCAAATATAGAATATCTCAGAACTCAAATATAGAATATCTCACAACTCAAATATGGAATCTCAGAACTCAAATATAGAATATCTCACAACTCAAATATAGAATATCTCACAACTCAAATATAGAATCTCTCATAACTCAAATATAGAATCTCAGAACTCAAATATAGAATCTCATAACTCAAATATAGAATCTCATAAATCAAATATAGAATCTCTCAGAATTCAAATATAGAATCTCAGAACTCAAATATACAATCTCAAAACTCACATATAGAATCTCATAACTCAAATATAGAATATGTCAGAACTCAAATATAGAATATCTCAGAACTCAAATATAGAATATCTCATAACTCAAATATAGAATATCTCATAACTCAAATATAGAATATCTCAACTCAAATATAGAATATCTTAACTCAAATATAGAATAACTCAGAACAAAAATATAGAATCTCATAACTCAAATATCGAATCTCATAACTCAAATATAGAATATCTCATAACTCAAGTATAGAATATCTCAACTCAAATATAGAATATCTCAACTCAAATATAGAATATCTCAAATCAAATATAGAATATCTCAGAACTCAAATATAGAATCTCTCAACATAAATATAGAATATCTCAAAACTCAAATATAGAATATCTCATAACTCAAATATAGAATCTCAAATCAAATATAGAATATCTCAAAACTCAAATATAGAATATCTCAACTCAAATATAGAATATCTCAGCACTAAAATATAGAATATCTCAACTCAAATATAGAATATCTCAACTCAAATATAGAATATCTCAAAACTCAAATATGGATTCTCAGAACTCAAATATAGAATATCTCCACTCAAATATAGAATATCTCATTACTCAAATATAGAATATCTCAACACAAATATAGAATATCTCAAAGCTCAAATATAGAATATCTCATAACTCAAATATAGAATATCTCAACTCAAATATAGAATATCTCAACACAAATATAGATTTACTCAAAACTCAAATATAGAATATCTCAGATCTTAAATATAGAATATCACAACTCAAATATAGAATATCTCAACACAAATATAGATTTACTCAAAACTCAAATATAGAATATCTCAACTCAAATATAGAATATCTCAACTCAAATATAGAATATCTCAAAACTCAAATATAGAATATCTCATAACTCAAATATAGAATCTAAATTCGAATATAGAATATCTCATAACTCAAATATGGATTCTCAGAACTCAAATATAGAATATCTCCACTCAAATATAGAATATCTCATTACTCAAATATAGAATATCTCAACACAAATATAGAATATCTCAAAGCTCAAATATAGAATATCTCATAACTCAAATATAGAATATCTCAACTCAAATATAGAATATCTCAACACAAATATAGATTTACTCAAAACTCAAATATAGAATATCTCAGATCTTAAATATAGAATATCACAACTCAAATATAGAATATCTCATAACACAAACATAGAATCTCATAACTCAAATATAGAATATCTCACAACTCAAATATAGAACATCTCACAACTGAAATATAGAATATCTCACAACTCAAATATAGAACATCTCATAACTCAAATATAGAATATCTCAACTCAAATATAGAATATCTCAGAACTCAAATATAGAATATCTCATAACTCAAATATAGAATATCTCAACTCAAATATAGAATATCTCATAACTCAAGTATAGAATATCTCAACTCAAATATAGAATATCTCAACTCAAATATAGAATATCTCAGAACTCAAATATAGAATCTCTCAACATAAATATAGAATATCTCAAAACTCAAATATAGAATATCTCATAACTCAAATATAGAATATCTCAACTCAAATATAGAATATCTCAGAACCCAAATATAGAATCTCATAACTCAAACATAGAATCTCATAACTCAAATATAGAATCTCATAACTCAAATATAGAATATCTCAGAACTCAAGTATAGAATATCTCAACTCAAATATAGAATATCTCAACACAAATATAGAATATCTCAAAACTCAAATATAGAATATCTCATAACTCAAATATAGAATCTCAAATCAAATATAGAATATCTCAAAACTCAAATATAGAATATCTCAGATCTTAAATATAGAATCTCAACTCAAATATAGAATATCTCACAATTCAAATATAGAATATCTCAACTCAAATATAGAATATCTCAACTCAAATATAGAATATCTCAGAACTCAAATATAGAATATCTCAACACAAATATAGAATATCTCAGAACTCAAATATAGAATATCTCAACTCAAAGATAGAATATCTCAACTCAAATATAGAATCTCTCACAACTCAAATATAGAATATCTCACAACTCAAATATAGAATATCTCACAACTCAAATATAGAATCTCTCATAACTCAAATAAAGAATCTCAGAACTCAAATATAGAATCTCATAACTCAAATATAGAATCTCATAAATCAAATATAGAATCTCTCACAATTCAAATATAGAATCTCAGAACTCAAATATACAATCTCAAAACTCACATATAGAATCTCATAACTCAAATATAGAATGTCAGAACTCAAATATAGAATATCTCATAACTCAAATATAGAAAATCTCAACTCAAATATAGAATATCTCAACTCAAATACAGAATATCTTAACTCAAATATAGAATATCTCAACTCAAATATAGAATATCTCAACTCAAATATAGAATATCTCAAAACTCAAATATAGAATATCTCAGAACTCAAATATAGAATATCTCATAACTCAAGTACAGAATATCTCAACTCAAATATAGAATATCTTAACTCAAATATAGAATAACTCAGAACTCAAATAGAGAATATCTCAACACAAATATAGAATATCTCAAAACTCAAATATAGAATATCTCATAACTCAAATATAGAATCTCAAATCAAATATAGAATATCTCAAAACTCAAATATAGAATATCTCAGATCTTAAATATAGAATCTCAACTCAAATAGAGAATATCTCAGAACTCAATTATAGAATATCTCAACTCAAATATAGAATATCTCAAATCAAATATAGAATATCTCAGAACTCAAATATAGAATATCTCAACTCAAATATAGAATATCTCAGAACTCAAATATAGAATATCTCAGAACTCAAATATAGAATCTCAACTCAAATATAGAATATCTCAGAACTCAAATATAGAATCTCAGAACTCAAATATAGAATCTCAAAACTCACATATAGAATCTCATAACTCAAATATACAATATGTCAGAACTCAAATACAGAATATCTCACAACTCAAATATAGAATATCTCATAACTCAAATATAGAATATCTCATAACTCAAATATAGAATATCTCACAACTCAAACATAGAATATCTCAGCACTCAAACATAAAATATCTCAGAACTCAAATATAGAATCTCAAAACTCACATATAGAATCTCATAACTCAAAAATAGAATATGTCAGAACTCAAATATAGAATATTTCAGAACTCAAATATAGAATCTCAGAACTCAAATATAGAATATCTCACAACTCAAATATAGAATATCTCATAATTCAAATATAGAATATCTCAACTCAAATATAGAATCTCTCAATTCAAATATCGAATATCTCATAATTCGAATATAGAATATCTCAGAACTCAAATATGGAATCTCAGAACTCAAATATAGAATATCTCAACTCAAATATAGAATATCTCCACTCATATATAGAATATCTCATAACTCAAATATAGAATATCTCAACACAAATATAGAATATCTCAAAGCTCAAATATAGAATATCTCATAACTCAAATATAGAATATCTCAACTCAAATATAGAATATCTCAACACAAATATAGATTGACTCAAAACTCAAATATAGAATATCTCAGATCTTAAATATAGAATATCACAACTCAAATATAGAATATCTCATAACACAAATATAGAATCTCATAACTCAAATATAGAATATCTCACAACTCAAACATAGAATATCTCACAACTCAAATATAGAACATCTCACAACTGAAATATAGAATATCTCACAACTCAAATATAGAACATCCCATAACTCAAATATAGAATATCTCAACTCAAATATAGAATATCTCAACACAAATATAGATTGACTCAAAACTCAAATATAGAATATCTCAGATCTTAAATATAGAATATCACAACTCAAATATAGAATATCTCATAACACAAATATAGAATCTCATAACTCAAATATAGAATATCTCACAACTCAAACATAGAATATCTCACAACTCAAATATAGAACATCTCACAACTGAAATATAGAATATCTCACAACTCAAATATAGAACATCCCATAACTCAAATATAGAATATCTCAACTCAAATATAGAATATCTCATAACTCAAATATAGAATATCTCAACTCAAATATAGAATATCTCATAACACAAATATAGAATCTCATAACTCAAATATAGAATATCTCACAACTCAAATATAGAATATCTCACAACTCAAATATAGAACATCTCATAACTCAAATATAGAATCTCTCAGAACTCAAATATAGAATCTCATAACACAAATATAGAATCTCATAACTCAAATATAGAATTTCTGAGAACTCAAATATAGAATCTCTCAACTCAAATATAGAATATCTCAGAGCTCAAATATAGAATCTCTCAACTCAAATATAGAATATCTCAGAACTCAAATATAGAATATCTCAGCTCAAATATAGAATATCTCATAACTCAAATATAGAATATCTCAACTCAAATATAGAATATCTCAGAACCCAAATATAGAATCTCATAACTCAAATATAGAATCTCATAACTCAAATATAGAATCTCACAACTCAAATATAGAATATCTCAGAACTCAAGTATAGAATATCTCAACTCAAATATAGAATATCTCAACACAAATATAGAATATCTCAAAACTCAAATATAGAATATCTCATAACTCAAATATAGAATCTCAAATCAAATATAGAATATCTCAAAACTCAAATATAGAATATCTCAGATCTTAAATATAGAATCTCAACTCAAATATAGAATATCTCACAATTCAAATATAGAATATCTCAACTCAAATATAGAATATCTCAACTCAAATATAGAATATCTCAGAACTCAAATATAGAATATCTCAACACAAATATCGAATATCTCAGAACTCAAATATAGAATATCTCAACTCAAATATAGAATATCTCAACTCAAATATAGAATCTCTCACAACTCAAATATAGAATATCTCACAACTCAAATATAGAATCTCTCATAACTCAAATATAGAATCTCAGAACTCAAATATAGAATCTCATAACTCAAATATAGAATCTCATAAATCAAATATAGAATCTCTCAGAATTCAAATATAGAATCTCAGAACTCAAACATACAATCTCAAAACTCACATATAGAATCTCATAACTCAAATATAGAATGTCAGAACTCAAATATAGAATATCTCAAAACTCAAATATAGAATATCTCAGAACTCAAATATAGAATATCTCATAACTCAAGTATAGAATATCTCAACTCAAATATAGAATATCTTAACTCAAATATAGAATAACTCAGAACTCAAATAGAGAATATCTCAACACAAATATAGAATATCTCAAAACTCAAATATAGAATATCTCATAACTCAAATATAGAATCTCAAATCAAATATAGAATATCTCAAAACTCAAATATAGAATATCTCAGATCTTAAATATAGAATCTCAACTCAAATATAGAATATCTCAGAACTCAAATATAGAATATCTCAACTCAAATATAGAATATCTCAAATCAAATATAGAATATCTCAGAGCTCAAATATAGAATATCTCAACTCAAATATAGAATATCTCAGAACTCAAATATAGAATATCTCAGAACTCAAATATAGAATCTCAAATCAAATATAGAATATCTCAGCACTAAAATATAGAATATCTCAACTCAAATATAGAATATCTCAACTCAAATATAGATTATCTCAGAACTCAAATATAGAATCTCAGAACTCAAATATAGAATCTCATAAATCAAATATAGAATATCTCAACTCAAATATAGAATATCTCAAAACTCAAATATAGAATATCTCATAACTCAAATATAGAATCTCAAATCAAATATAGAATATCTCAAAACTCAAATATAGAATATCTCAGATCTTAAATATAGAATCTCAACTCAAACATAGAATATCTCAGAACTCAAATATAGAATATCTCAACTCAAATATAGAATATCTCAACTCAAATATAGAATATCTCAACTCAAATATAGAATATCTCAGAACTCAAATATAGAATCTCAGAACTCAAATATAGAATCTCTCAGAACTCAAATATAGAATATCTCACAATTCAAATATAGAATCTCAGAACTCAAATATACA
Source organism: Squalus acanthias (assembly GCA_030390025.1). Classification (NCBI taxonomy): domain Eukaryota; kingdom Metazoa; phylum Chordata; class Chondrichthyes; order Squaliformes; family Squalidae; genus Squalus; species Squalus acanthias. The sequence goes on along the minus strand of CM059451.1, from coordinate 920,630 downwards.
ATCTCAAAACTCACATATAGAATCTCATAACTCAAATATAGAATATGTCAGAACTCAAATATAGAATATCTCAGAACTCAAATATAGAATATCTCAGAACTCAAATATAGAATATCTCATAACTCAAATATAGAATATCTCAACACAAATATACAATATCTCAACTCAAATATAGAATATCTCAGAACTCAAAAAGAGTATCTCAAATCAAATATAGAATATCTCACAACTGAAATATAGAATCTCTCATAACTCGAATATAGAATATCTCATAACTCAAATATGGAATCTCAGAACTCAAATATAGAATCTCTCAGAACTCAAATGTAGAATATCAGAACTCAAATATAGAATATCTCACAACTCAAATATAGAATCTCTCAAATCAAATATAGAATATCTCACAACTCAAATATAGAATCTCTCAACTCAAATATAAAATATCTCATAACTCAAATATGGAATCTCAGAACTCAAATATAGAATCTCTCAGAACTCAAATATAGAATATCTCCACTCAAATGTAGAATATCAGAACTCAAATATAGAATCTCTCACAACTCAAATATAGAATATCGCACAACTCAAATATAGAATCTCTCATAACTCAAATATAGAATCTCAGAACTCAGATATAGAATCTCATAACTCAAATATAGAATCTCTCAAATCAAATATAGAATATCTCAGAACTCAAATATAGAATCTCTCAACTCAACTATAGAATCTCTCAACTCAAATATAAAATATCTCAGAACTCAAATATAGAATCTCAGAACTCAAATATAGAATATCTCACAACTCAAATATAGAATATCTCACAACTCAAATGTAGAATATCTCACAACTCAAATATAGAATCTCTCATAACTCAAATATAGAATCTCAGAACTCAGATATAGAATCTCATAACTCAAATATAGAATCTCATAAATCAAATATAGAATCTCAGAACTCAAATATACAATCTCAAAACTCACATATAGAATCTCATAACTCAAATATAGAATATGTCAGAACTCAAATATAGAATATCTCATAACTCAAATATAGAATATCTCATAACTCAAACATAGAATATCTCAGAACTCAAATATAGAATATCTCAACTCAAATATAGAATCTCTCAGAACTCAAATATAGAATATCTCCACTCAAATGTAGAATATCTCATAACTCAAATATAGAATATATTAACACTAATATGGAATATCAGAACTCAAATATGAAGATCTCACAACTCAAATATAGATATCTCAATAACTCAAATATAGAATCTCTCAGACTCAAATATAGAATCTCAGAACTCAACATGACAATTTCTGAGAACTCAAATTATAGAATCTCATAACTCAAATATAGAATATCTCAGACTCAAATATAGAATATCTCAGAACTCAAATATAGAATATCTCATAACCTCAAATATAGAATATCTCAGACTCAAATATAGAATATCTTAAACTCAAAATATAGAATAACTCAGAACTAAAATATAGAATTCTCAGAACGTCAAATAGAGAAGATCTCAGAACTCAAGTATAGATATCTCATAACTCAAGTATAGAATATCTCAAACTCAAATATAGAATATTCATACTCAAATATAGAATTTCTCAGAACTCAAATATATAAGATCTCAGAACTCAAATATAGAATCTCTCAACATTAAATATAGAATCTACTCAGACTCAAATATATGAATATCTCAGAACTCAAATATAGAATATCTCAAAAGCTCAAATATAGAATATCTCATAACTCAAATATAGAATATCTCATACTCAAATATAGAATATCTCAACACAAATTTAGATTACTCAAACTCAAATATAGAATATCTCAGATCTAAATATAGAATATCACAACACAAATATAGAATATCTCATAACAACAAATATAGAATCTCATAACTCAAATATAGAATATCTCACAACTCAAATATAGAACATCTCACGAACTGAAATATAGATATCTCACAACTCAAATATGGAACATCTCATAACTCAAATATAGATATCTCAACTCAAATATAGAATTCTCAGAACTCAAATATAGATATCTCAGAATTCAAATATAGAAAATCTCAACTCAAATATAGAATCTCTCAATTCAAATATCGAATATCTCATAATTCGAATATAGAATATCTCATAACTCAAATATTGATTCTCAGAACTCAAATATAGAATTATCTCACCTCAAATATAGAATCTCATTACTCAAATATAGAATATCTCAACTCAAATATAGAATATCTCAAACTCAAATATAGAATCTCTCATAACTCAAATATAGAATATCTCAACTCAAATATAGAATATCTCAACTCAAATATAGAATACTCAAAACTCAAATATAGAATATCTCAGAACTCAAATATAGAATATCTCAACTCAAATATAGAATATCTCATAACTCAAATATAGAATCTCATAACTCAAATATAGAATATCTCAGAACTCAAATATAGAATATCTCAGAACTCAAATATAGAATATCTCACAACTCAAATATAGAATATCTCAGAACTCAAATATAGAATATCTCAACTCAAATATAGAATATCTCATAACTCAAATATAGAATATCTCAACTCAAATATAGAATATCTCATAACTCAAATATAGAATCTCATAACTCAAATATAGAATATCTCAACTCAAATATAGAATATCTCAGAACTCAAATAGAATATCTCAACTCAAATATAGAATATCTCAAAACTCAAATACAGAATATCTCAGAACTCAAATACAGAATATCTCAAACACAAATATAGAATATCTCAACTCAAATATAGAATATCTCAACTCAAATATAGAATATCTCAACTCAAATATAGAATATCTCAGAACTCAAATATAGAATATCTCACAACTCAAATATAGAATATCTCAGCAACTCAAATATAGAATCTCAGAACTCAGAATATAGAATCTCATAACTCAAAATTAGAATCTCATAAATCAAATATAGAATCTCTCAGAACTCAAATATAGAATCTCAGAACTCAAATATACAATCTCAAACTCACATATAGAATCTCAAACTCAAATATAGAATATCTCAGAACTCAAATATAGAATATCTCATAACTCAAAATATAGAATATCTCTAACTCAAATATAGAATATCTCAACAAATATAGAAATCTCTCAACTCGAATATAGAATATCTCTTAACTCAAATATAGAACATCTCAACTCAAATATAGATATCTCAAACTCAAATATAGAATATCTCATAACTCAAGTATAGAATATCTCAACTCAAATATAGAATATCTCAACTCAAATATAGAATATCTCAAATCAAATATAGAATATCTCAGAACTCAAATATAGAATCTCTCAACATAAATATAGAATATCTCAAAACTCAAATATAGAATATCTCATAACTCAAATATAGAATCTCAAATCAAATATAGAATATCTCAAACTCAAATATAGAATATCTCAACTCAAATATAGAATATCTCAGAACTCAAATATAGAATATCTCAACTCAAATATAGAATATCTCAACTCAAATATAGAATATCTCAAAACTCAAATATAGAATATCTCATAACTCAAATATAGAATCTCACATCAAATATAGAATATCTCAAAACTCAAATATAGAATATCTCAGATCTTAAATATAGAATCTCAACTCAAATATAGAATATCTCAGCAACTAAAATATAGAATATCTCAACTCAAATATAGAATATCTCA